>OU426979.1:55949587-56117087 GCA_911387785.2 Aelia acuminata
CCCAACTCCTCAAGCTCCCCTGATTTATTATTTATAAAAGACTTATTTATAGCGAAGCTTATTAGGATATATGGAGAAATCTTTGGGGTTCAGCAAAACGTGTACACGCTAACAAAATACAAACGACACGGTCAAATACTTAAAAAATTGTCAACGCAAGTACCATACAATACAATACAATACAATAAGGCTTAACGGACCCGAAGGCCCGACGCCGACACCACCAATCGGTCCCTACATACCTCCATCCACCTACCATCGTCCAATCCCAAATTCACAAGATCTGCTTTCACCGAATCTTCCCACCTTCGCCTAGGCCTACCCCTCGGCCGTTTTCCAGTCGGCAAAGCGTTTATCAATCTTTTAGGAGTTCGTTCACTACTAAGACTCGTCATTTTGCATGCCCACTTTAGCCGACGCGCAGTTATAGACTCGATTACATTTACCGGGTAAAGCTCACGCAATTCCGCATTGTGTAGCCGTCTAAATTCTCCTGTTGACTCATCTTTCTTCGGCCCGAATATTCTACGCAGCACTTTATTTTCAAACACCATAAGGCGTTTCTCATCCCTTACTGTAAGCGGCCATGTTTCACAACCGTAAAGAACAGTCGGAAGAATTATAGTTTTGTAAATCCTAATTTTTAAATTTCGGGATAAAAGGCGTGACCCAAGTAATTTTGCAACCGAGAAATAACAAGCATTTCCCGCCTTTAATCTAGCCTTAATTTCCTCTTCGATTTCGTTTTTTCTAGTTACAGTAGATCCTAAATATCTAAATTTCGCAACGGCTTCGAATATTTCCTCTTCTACTTCAATATCGCCAAAATTGTCACCGTTTCTACAACTAACCATATATTTTGTTTTTTCCGTATTTATTTCTAGCCCTACTTCTTTTCCGGCTTCCATCAATGCTTTTGTATTTAGTTCTATCGTTTCCACGTCGTCGCCAAGCAAAACCAAATCATCAGCGTAACCGAGTACGGATATATTTCCCCCCAGATTCAAACCCTTTCCGGTATTTATCACCTCCCTAATGACATATTCTAGAGCTAAATTAAATAAAACAGGGGATAGCGAATCCCCCTGTTTCAAACCAGAGTGAACCTCGAACTTCTCAGAAAAATACCGACCGATTCTTATTTTATTGAACGTTTCGGTCATACACATTTTTACTAAGTTTACTAACTTCTTCGGTATTCCTAGTTCAGTCAGGATGTTATACAGTTTATTGCGGTCTATTGAATCATAAGCCTTTTTAAAGTCGACATACAGTTGATGAACAATACCATTGTATTCTAATTTTTTCTCTAATATTTGACGGAGGGAGAATATTTGGTCTACGGTAGATCGGTTCCGTCTGAAACCACATTGATAATCTCCGATAATTTCCTCGGCATATTCGGTTATTCGGCTAGTCAGTATTGACGTAAATACTTTATAGCAGACCGGAAGTAGTGAGATCCCACGGTAGTTATTAGTGTCTGTCCGCGACCCCTTCTTGTGAATCGGTATAAGTATAGACTCTTTCCATTCTTCGGGTACTTTCTCATACTCCCAGATCTTTTTAATCAAAAGATGTATTTTTGAAATCCCAGCTTCCCCACATGATTTGATTAGTTCGCTAGGAATATTATCCGTCCCCGCTGCTTTATAGGATTTTAATTTTCCGATAGCTATTTCGACTTCCCCTATACTCGGTTCTTCTAATAACGGTTCAGCACTTTGAAATTCCAAAAGTGGTGATAGACGGGTATTTTCTGGATTCAAAATACTATCAAAGTGCTCTTTGAACTTCCTTACTATGTCTACCGGATCCGCTATCATGTTATTATTATTATCCCTAATACCAGTCGTAACTGGTCCTAGACGTTTACGTGATAGATTTATGCCTTTATACATATCTCTAACGTTATTTTGGATTCCATTATTTTCTATTTCTATTATTTTGTTTTTGAGATATTCTCTTTTTTTATTTTTAAGCAATTTAGTCGTTTCGTTCCTTATGCCTCGAAAGTAGGCACGATTGTCTTCGCTAGGATTATTTAAAACTTTGAGTTTAGCTGCTTTTCTTTTCTCACACGAGTTTAAACATTCTTCATCGAACCATGGTTTATTCTTATTATTTTCCCTTTTGCCCAGACACAAATTACTGACCTCTTTAATATTATCCCTAATCCCTTCCCACAATTGATCAATGTCTTCACCATTCTCTGTCGATGGTTCTAATAAATCAAATCTATTCTTGATTTCAATTTCAAATTGTTTTCTAATCGCCGGAATTTTAAGCTTTTCCAGATTAAAATATTCGATATGAGATCCGGTTTCTAACCTTTTTTTTATTGAAAGTCTTTGCCGAACTTTAGCGACTACTAGTTCGTGATCCGACCCGCATTCCGCCCCTCGGTACGACCTAACATTAATAACACTATTTTGCCACCTATGCTGCACCAAAACGTGATCGATTTGATTTCTTGTTTGTGAATCCGGTGATGTCCAGGTATATTTGTGAATATCAACGCAAGTACCATAGACATATCAAATCAAACTATACTTAAAGACATGGGCATTACAACAGTTAAATCATACATACATAATTACTGCAAATGTTGCTATAAAACTAAACAACAAGCAAATTGTCTTAGGAGTAACTTTCCGACTTTCTGTAGGGATGGTATACCGATAATGTGGCAGATGGATTTTCTAAACTCTTTTTTGAGGAGTGGCTCCTGGGCGTGGCCTGTTTTGAGAGGTTATGTGACCGTGATGACCGTGATGTAATAGAACTTTCATCGTGTTTTTTCAGTTAAAACGTGCCTTGATTGGCTTTAATAGATTCCAGTTTTCGACTCCAGCCTGCTGCGCTCACTCTTCAGAGATAAATAAAAAACCCACAAAAGGGTCCTTTTCAGTGGAGATCGGACCTTACTTTGAAAGGCGCTTTACAGCAAAACATTGATCTTTAGACAAAAACATAATTATGTTTAACTTGGACGTTTTCATGAAAACGGAGATATTTTTAATATGGATGGTTTGGAAAACAACGCTAACCTGGCCATCCCAGGCATAAGTTTCTTTGATTGTTTTAACGTAACTTTATATATAAACACTTTTATTTATCATATATAATTTATCATATATAAACACTAAGGCTAATCGGACGATGCTACAGTGGAAGTCCTAAATTTTGCCTATCCAGGTATAATTAGGAAAGGGATATTTAACGAGTACCCGACAGCGTACAGGCTCGGGACCTCCATTTTACGTCCTATCCGAAGGACGGCATAGACATGGATTTTTTGCTTCCATTAAAAATTCCTAGGGCCACCTTGGGACGCGAACCCGCGACCTTTAGTATAGTAAGTTTCTATGCTAACCACTACAACACATGTCGTACACCCGAGACATAAGTGCTAGTTGTTCATGAGGTATAACCAACCTGGAAGGAACAGTATATATAACTAACCAGGATGGAAAGGTATATATAAGGAGCTTTAGTCTAAACTGCTCACATCGTTGGGATTGTCTATACTACCAATGGTCTGCCTTTTAATTTATCATTAAAGATAAAATAGTGCATCCACCTACTAGTTTTAAAGTTAAAAAATATTGTATCTTATTACTATCTGTCATTAGACATCTTCTTCCTGATCATAATATGGATATAATAAAAAAAGAAATGTCTGGCACAGTTTTACTTTATAGTAGGAACAAATAAACATTCTTACAACTTTATTTTAATTAAGAACAACATTACACATAAAGTCAATTCGACCTCATGTTCACGATCAATTAATCAAATTACGCTTCACTGCACATATGACTTCTCTCTTACTCTCAGATGCGCCCCCCCCCCCTCTCTCACATTACTCCCCCTTTTTCGCTATCCAGGAGAAAATCGCTTCGGGTCACGTGTAATCCTACCACTTCTTGTCTTCATTGGTGTCATCTCTACGTTATCTTGAATACCCTCCTCCGACTCTAACAGGTCGACTATTCTTCTGAATCTGCCGTCTCTGCTCCCTCTAGGTAGGAGTATTCATCACCCACTTGATAATCGTCAAGGCCGTCTTTCTTCTGTGTGGGACCATCCTCTTGACGATTTTCCTCTGCTTTACTTGTTGGTGATTCTAGCCAGTTGGCGTAATCTCGAGTAGCTCGTTCCTCGAGTCTTTCTCTTCCTCGGAGGTACATATATAACCCTCTCTGTCACTACTTTCTTCGTCTTCATCCCGCTGGTCATCATCGCACTCTAGGTCCTCTTCTAGATCCGTTGAGTTTTATGCGTCATCAAAGCCGAACTCTGTGGACTGAGTTTTAGTCTGTCGATATGAGGCACGTCGTGTTTACCTGGTGCCTTTTCGACCGAAAGTTACCGGGCTCAGCTTTTTAACAACTCGAAAAGGCCCGTTCAATGGAATTGAGAACCCCCGGCATTTTCCTAACGGAGTGGAACTTTTCACATACACCTAATCACCAGAACTTCAAATCTCTCAACCTCCTGCCCTTATTTATTCTCTAAGCATTTTGTTCCTCCTGGCTAGTTGTAAGTGCAAATAGGTATGACTTCTAAAGCCGCTTTAGCAACTTTCAAAAAGTCATGACGTGCGGCATTAATTTTTGGCTGCAAATCACAATCAAAAGGTAGTATTAATTCTCTTCCGTAAGTAAGAAAATTAGTATTGTAGGCTGTGCTACGGTGGGTGTAACTTCTATATGCTGCCAATGCAAACGGTATGTATAGGTCCCAGTTATTGCCTTTACTATCGACATAGTGAAAAACGCTGTCCGTGAGCGTCCGATAAAATTTCTCCACTCTACTTATAATGGAAGCTCGAAATGCTGTAGTCTGTATTTTTTTTGTCCCTACGATTCGACAAGTTGCCCTCAACAAGTCTGAAGTGAAGTTGGCGCCCTGATCTGTCAAAAGGAGTTTCGGAGTTCCATGCCTTAAAAATACATTTTCTACGAACACCCTCGCAACTTCTTCTGTGCATCTGTTCTTTACAGGAATAGCCTCAGCATAACGAGTAAAGTGGTCCACAGTAGTTATGAGATACTTATTCCCTCGGGCTGTCCTCGAGAGAGGGCCCAATATATCCATTGCTATGAGTTCCCCGAGTCGAGGAGACATAATCGGTACCTTGGGAAAGAGTCTTCTTCGAGCCCAGCCTTCACATTTCATCTTTTCCCAGTAGAAATTCTTCTCAGCCCTTTATAAAGTACGATGACCTCCACAGGCTCATCATAAAGCTAATACATTACTCGGCGTTCCAGACCACGAGGAACTAGAATTCTCCATCGGTTGTCGTCTACTCGAAGCTGAAGCCCATTTTCGTTAAAAACGTCATGTTTCCCCTCGGGTTTGCCGGATCTAACTGTTGTTCTCGGATAAATTCTTCTCTCGTAACTGGTCGGTTCCTTTGACCCGAACAGCTCTGCTAAAGCATCAGCGTTACTATGGTTCTTCTCAGGTTTGTACTGCACTTCGAAGTCGTATTCGAAGTACGACGTATACGAAGTCGTATACGAAGCTGAAGCCCATTTTCGTTAAAAACGTCATGTTTCCCCTCGGGTTTGCCGGATCTAACTGTTGTTCTCGGATAAATTCTTCTCTCGTAACTGGTCGGTTCCTTTGACCCGAACAGCTCTGCTAAAGCATCAGCGTTACTATGGTTCTTCTCAGGTTTGTACTGCACTTCGAAGTCGTATTCAGTCAACTTAATCGGCCATCTCAATAACCGTGAACTGGGCTCCTTGAGGCCTCTTTTATGATAATCGACGCTAGTATACTCTCTGAAAATTAATAACAAATAAGTTGATTTCTAGCTTAATTTGGTGTTCACTTAATTAATGGTATAAATAATTCTTCTGAAGAGTCTGTCTATGTAGTTCATGATAATTTTGATCAAATGTAAATAGAATGCCAAAAATAAACCTGCATGTAACCGATCATACGTATAAATATATTTATACTAAAATACGCGGGGTCACCTGTGGTGTTGTGGTTAGCATGGCAACCTACAATACTAAAGATCGCAGGTTCAATTCCAGCGGTGGCCCTAGGATTTTTTAATGGGAGTAAAAAATCCTTAGCTATGCCATCCCTCGGATAGGACGTAAAATGGAGGTTCCGAGCCTGTACGATGTCAGGTACTCGTTAAAGATCCCTATCCTAATTATACCTGGATAGGCAAAATTTAGGACTCCCACTGTAGCATCGTCCGATTAGCCTAAGTAGCATAAAAATAGACGTTAAACAAACAAACAAACTAAAATACGTAAACAGAAATATAGAAAATCTCAAAGAATGTTATAAAAATACTCTCGAATGTTTTTCTATGTTATGCTCTCTGTCCTGCGATCTCTTTGGAGGACTCAATTAAATCTACAAAATGTTTGTCCTCAGAAGGTTATTGAATCAGCCTAAGAAATTTTGCCGGATTTTGCATAATGAGGGGAAACAAACTCACTTTGGTTTTGAAAAAGTTACAGAAGAAGAAAAAACGAAAAAGGTGTATGATGTGTTTCGTAATGTTGCGGCAAATTATGATCTGATGAATGATGCTATGTCTTTTGGTATTCATAGAGTTTGGAAAGATATATTTGTTGAAAGACTAGGCCCAACTAATGGTATTGACTTACTTGATGTTGCTGGTGGTACTGGAGATATCCCTTTCAGAGTATTGAGGTATTTGAAGAACAGTAACTCTCACTGTCTTCCAGGAAGAATAACTGTTTGTGATATTAACAAATCTATGCTAAAAGTTGGAGAAGAACGTGCCTTAAAAGCGGGCTATTTAGAAGTAGAATGGGTTGAAGGAAATGCTGAGAAACTGCCATTTGAGGACAACATTTACAGTGCATACACCATAGCATTTGGTATCAGAAACGTTACAAGAATAGATGAAGCACTCAAGGAAGCATATAGAGTATTAAAGCCAGGAGGAAGATTTATGTGTCTTGAGTTTAGCCTCGTTGAAAATGAGGTCTTAAGGTGGTTTTATGATAGATATTCCTTCCAGGTTAGTGTTGGTATATTTTCAATTCATTGGTATTGATTCTATTTTTGCATATCATATTGCAAGACTGAGTTTATTTATTAAATGCCTTTATTTTTACAGATGATTCCAGTTATTGGCCAGGTTGTAGCTGGAGATTGGAAGTCTTACCAGTATTTAGTTGAAAGTATAAGGCAGTTTCCTGCTCAAGAAGATTTTAAATTAATGATTGAAGATGCTGGTTTTGTCAATGTTAATTATGAAAATTTGAGTTTTGGTGTTGTTGCCATCCATTCTGGCTTTAAATTTTAGATTTATTAGTACCATAAATATTCCTGTACATACTTGTAAATCTTTATTTGTTATTTCTTGTGATTGTTAAATTATATTTTATTTTGGATACCTACTGTTTTCATTTCAAATTCCTTTTGTATATTAAAAATTCCTTTCTGCTATGCATTATGTATGGTTGGATAATTTATTTAAAATTTGACCAGTTTATGAGTAGCATTTTATGAAACATATGAAAGCAACTTCCATGCTTCCTTTTTAATTAGCTTTTATAGAACTTTTGGTAAATAAAATATTCATTTAAAAATGTAGGATGTTTACTACAAAAAAAAAAAAAAAAAAAAAAAAGCAGGATGAGACAGTTAAGAATTTATCATTTGACATACATACTCAGTAGGAAAAATGTAGAAGGAAAAAATCAATGAGGCTTGAAAGATTTTTCTGTAAGATTAAAATTTATATGTTGAAACTAAGTCATGTTTTATTTTTAAATAATTTATTCATGATTTTAATTGATGAGAAAAGATATGACCACAGACGGGAATAGAACCCAGTTCCTTTGCATTTCTATCGCAGCACTCTTACCATGGTAAAATCTTTTTTCTTCAATAAAAATTATTTAAAGATCATAAAATTAGTTATGTTAAATAACAATATTATAAAAATATGGTTTTTTTCTTTGTTTTGAATAACTTTTAAAGGGGAAACTACTTAATAAAACATTCACTCTTCGACATATAAATAAATAATTTCAATGAACTAATAATTATTAACCATAATATTAATATTTTGAATAGTATCATTTAACCCGTATATGCATACAGGAGGAAATGCTTTGTCATTCAGAATAATCAATTAATCATTAATAACTTTATTTTGAATTTATTTTTTAAAAAATAGTATCATTCTAAAATAAATAATAAACTCATATTATCATATTAACAGGTATTGTACACAAACAAATTTTCAATGGATAAATGTCAAGTTTTTACCGGGTAGGATAGTTAGTTGATCGATTGGAACCGAGATGGCGCTGAGTTCTTGAAAGGACAGAACTGTGGTCGATTCAGTGATCTGACAGCACCCACGACCTGTGACTTTTTAGAGTTCGCGACTTGTAAATAAAAAATTTTCAAGATGATGTCCTTAATTAATAGGATTCTAGATTGGTTTCGTAGCCTTTTTTGGAAGGAGGAAATGGAACTAACATTAGTAGGCTTGCAGTGCTCCGGAAAAACTACTTTTGTGAACGTAATAGCTGTGAGTGTTTATAATGTTGTCTGTACCATTATATTTCCAATTTATTAAATTGGATTTTTAGTTATTAATAACTATCTTATAATTTTTTTATTTCTATTTAGTTGTTTTGTTATTCCATTAGCTTCTAATGTTCTTGTTTAAAAAGTAGGATAGTTTTCACATCCCATGACTGAAATTCTAGTTTTTTTTTTTTATATTTACTAAAGTTTATATTTTCTTGAGCATATAATTTTCCTATATGATTAATCCCAGAATGTTGAAATAGGCTGTTATGAAACCATAAGTTAATCATTTTTCCATATTCAATGAAAATTTTTGTTATGTCTAGTTTCTTTCTTAAAGCTTATGCTGCCTGAAAAATAAGATTATAATGTAAGGAAAAACTAATGTATGAAACAATCGGTTAACATAGACCAAGTTTTGTCCTCTTCTTATCATATGTTGTGTATCAACAAAAACTGATTTTGGAGTGGTTGGACACATAATCAGTAATTGAATGATTCATCAAGTCCCTATCAGGGAAACCTTTTTTTTTTCTTTTTAAGAGTTATACATGTTAATTTTTAATCTCTAAATATTTAGGTGATCTCATTAAAAAGTTTGTTACTGATTTTGTGACAAATTCTTTTTAGTATTCATTCATTTTCAGTCCTTGTCTTCAATTCTCTTCTCATTGATAAAGTTTTTTTTTGCTTTTTAAGCCAATAGTTTTCATTTCATTATTATTTTTTATTTTATTTAATAGAAATGTTAATTAACTACCCTATTTTAAGTGTTAGGTTAATTAAAACTGTGTTAGTTAAAAAAAAAATTTAAACTTACTTAGTGAGGATGAAATCCCGAAAATATGATTAATTAGCGTTTATTAAATGTTTTAACACTTTCACTGTAGATTTTAATATATGACTGACCACCATTAATGGAATTGTAAATGATGAAAATGTAAAAAAAGGTTTTTTCAATGTAAATCAGGTCAGAGACCTGGGATTGCCATACGACTTGCAGGGGTTGAAAGGTTAATCTTTCTTGAAGAAGGCAAGAGCAACTTTTGGTGGATCTACAATGGCGATCCCTTAGGGCGACTAATATTATTAATTATATTATTAATAAGGGAGCGAGCCCCTTCAATAAGAGATAAATTTATCTCCTCCGTTGGCGACATCGACGCAGAGGAGGTAAATTACTTCTTCTGTCGAAAGAGTATTAAGAAAGTTTTTTAAAGAATTGCTGCAAATAACCTTAAGAATTTATAGTTTAAAAAAGTCTTTTCTCTAAAATGAAATGCTTATTAGCATTCACTGACTGAAGATTGTGTAATTTTCTTAACAAATTATATGTAATCCAAATTATTCCTTTTCCGTTTGTTACATTACTGACCTTGTTTCATAGTTTTAACATGTTGATTGATTTAAGAATCTGAAGTGATTTTTCTCTCTTAATATTTTTATATATTAGTAAGTTTTTATATAATATGTTTGCAGATAGTAAACTAAAAATATTTTGCCTTCAGTCAATGGAGGTCCCTGTGGAGGGGATGCTAGAAATCTATCCCCCCTCTCCGACATTTGATTTAAAAAAAATTAGTGGAATAAATTTATGCATATGATTTTTGTAAATAAGTGTGTTGGTTTTTATGCTTTATATGTAGTTGGTCTTGTATATCGCTCAATACCTTCCAAAAATTCTTTTGTGGGTTCACTGCTGTCTTCAATGCAACTATCCCTTTAGGCCTGGTTAAAACATTTTTAGTATAAATTCATTTTAATAAAGGAGTTGTATTTAAGGCTTTTAAATAAATATCTAGTAATGATATTTATTTTTATAATTTACAATTTATATTTACTATATACAGCTTAATCACTGCATTTATTTAATTTTAGTCTGGTCAGTTTAGTCAAGATATGATACCTACTGTTGGATTTAATATGAGGAAAATTACAAAAGGAAATGTAACTATAAAAGTATGGGATATTGGTGGCCAGCCAAGGTTCAGGTCTATGTGGGAAAGGTATTGCCGCGGCGTGAATGCTATTGTGTAGGTATAATTGGTACAGTTTATTTAAATATAATTAATGGTGATTCCAGGATTTCTTTATCCCATATTTGTCTTCTACTTTATGTTCACTTTATAGATACATGGTGGATGCTGCTGATCCTGACAAACTGGAAGCATCACGAAATGAACTGCATAATCTTCTTGATAAACCCCAGCTAATGGGTATTCCTGTTCTTGTATTAGGTAACAAGAGAGATTTACCTAATGCTCTTGATGAGAAGGAACTTATTGATAGAATGTAAGTTTTTAAAATAATTTTTAAGAGCTATAGAATGATTTTGTAATTTTGATAATAAATCATTTAGTATTTAGACATAAATTATATAATCTTGTGTGTAGTGGCCCGGTGTGGCTGTGTGGTAAAGCGCCGTACTCCCATGCCAGAGCTGAAGGTTCGAGTCCCGCCCTGGGTGGTACTTTTCTTTGGAGAAGTATCACCCAGTGCCATGGGTGTTAGTATAGGCAGTATAGGGCTTCAGTGGAAGCCTTGAAGTCCCGAAAAAAAAAAAAAAAAAAAAAAAAAACTTGTGTGTAGTAAAACAAAACAAATAGCACCTGGGGTTTTTGATATTAATTTCTTTATTTTTTTATGTAACTACATCTTTCTAGCTATAAAACTATAAACTAATTTTTTCCTTATTATTTTTTCATTTTCATTCAAGAAGAGCTTTTTCTACTTTGTTTTTTTTCTTAAGAGAAAATTTGTGATAGTATATTACAAACATTGTTGGATGTCCTACTTTGATAACGATTATAACACCTGTGGACCAATCATTCATAAGAATTTTCAGATATTCATGTTGGTTTGACATTGATGGTGATTGGAGGTTTTTGGCATTAAAACAGCATTTGATCATCAATGTCAACATACATTTTTTATTTATTGATAACTATATTAAATTTCTGAAAGCAATTCGCTTGATTTTAAACATCTGAGAAGTGATTCTATACTTCATTGTCTCCAAGGAATGTGGTTGATTCAGGTTTTAAATCATATCTGTGGAATTGCTTCGTAAAATTAGGACATTCTTGAAATATATGTTTTATGGTGATCATGCTTCTACAGCAATCACGTGGTGGTGGAGCTGTCTTTGTAATTAGGTAAGAGTAGGTGAGTTTAGTATGTTCAATCCTAAGATGAGTCTGTACAACTTCTTCTCCAGGTTTTTTGCAGCTCGATGTACTCCCCGGCTTAGCTTCTTTCTTTATATTTTTTATTATGCTCGACAGGCCTTCTTCCCACCAAGACTTGCACGCATCTGTAATGCTCCCATGGAGCGTCATGCATCTGTAAGTTGTTTGAAAGAGTAGGGTATAATTTTTTTGCATCCAATAAATGCAAATGCAGGATTTTCCATTCATCCCCGAGGTCTTTTTCTTGTAGCTGCAGGGCTAATAGGATCGATCATATTATCCATTTTTGTTGGATACTAGATTAATAACCCATTGATCAATGGAAATTAAAATTATAATAATTTTGAAAAAAATCTGGTGTGATGCCCGCAGCACACAACTTTCACTTACGAACGTACTTAGATAAAAGTGTAAAAGTTTTCCTTTTTCCAAATTTATTTACTAATTTTTGTTTGTTACACTCTGTGAAATATAGAGTATTGTAATTATTGCAAAACTTGAAAGCCCTCTGTACATTTTGATTCATCATTATTCATTTATTTTTTTAAGAAACCTCAAAATAAAAACCTTATTTCATCAAGTCGAGTTTTTTTTTTTTTATCATCCTGGTTTGTCAATAATTACGCTCAGGTTTTGACTTTGTCTTGCTTAAGTAACCGTGGCCCTCCTGCACTTGTGACAAAACCCTGCCTATATCTTCTTTGCTGGCATCTGTGTCAAGATGAATTAGCCTTCTGTGTAGCCGAATATTGGGGCTGAGGTCTACCGTTGCTTCAAGGGGTCATAGGCTTCTTGAACTCATTATTCCAGCTGGAATGTTTACCTTGACTAACTAATTGACTCGAAGGCTTGGTAAAGTCTCCAAATTCCCTTTCATAAGGGAGGTAGTAGGAACAAAGATCCAGGAAGCTTTGAAGCTACTTTTTTTTTTTTTTTTTTTTTTTTTGGGTCCACCCCTCCCTCGCCGTTTAGGCTATACGGGGTTTCCCGGCCCAGGGGAGAGGGTGGGGGATTAATGCCAAGTATTATTATTTCCTTGGTGTATATCTTTTCCGAACGTTCAGAATTAAAAAGCCTCTGTATATCCTAAATTTATTTACACCTTGTTCCTCCATTCACTCTCTAAATACCAGATCTCAAACCTTAAATCTATACATCCCTTCCTACCGAACTGCCTCCTTTACAAAATCATTTATCATCCGTGGTGCCTCCTTTTGGAACTCTTTACCCATTTCTATCCGTAAAAATGCATCCCTTACATCTTTTAAAACCCAATTATTCCTCCACCTCCTTAATCTTCAAACTACCGCAACTATGTAAAATAATGAAACCTGTTTCAATTTGCAATACTTATCTGTGTTTGTATACATAAATCTTGTTTCTCTTTTATTTATTTCTTTAAGTTCAAATGGTTGAAAAATAGTCAACTTATATTCTAATTTCTCATACTATTGTTTTTTTTTTTTTGTTCAATGAGACTCGATTTTATTTTATTTCTTTAATTAACAACTTTGTTCTAAACTAGCCAGACAAATGACTCTGGATTTGTACATATATTGTTATTCTTAGGGGACAAGACGTCCCAGAATAAAAATACTTTTTCTTCTTTCTTCTTCTTCTTCTATTATTAAATTTCCCCTGGCTCCGGGTTTTGAACTTGCTATCTTCTGGTTCTCAAATCATCTGTCCGGTTGTCAGTGGCAACGCGTATTTTCTAAAGCGTTTAGCCACTCGGCCATCCCGCCACCCAGCTTTGAAGCTACTGTTTATCGACAGGGGTAGGCATTGATTGATTAAATGAATTTTAGCTGGGTCGACTGCTACCCATTTCCCACTGACGATGTGTCCCAAATAGGAGATCTTTGTCTGGAAAAGATGTTCCTCAAACATCTAGCCAACCACTATGAAGTCATTGAGATATAGGAGGCATTCCCCTCCAAGTATCATAGGATGTTATCCATTGCTGGATTGTTGCAGAGGCCAAATGGTAAAACCTTGAACTGCCAGAATCCTGAACCAGTGGGAAAAGCTTTCTTTTCTTTGTGGGCATGGTCCATCTCCACTTGCCAGTATCTGCTTTTCAAGTCCAGAGCATATAACACTCAAAGCTTCAAGGGTCTCATCAATTCTTGGCAGTGGGTAGCTGTTCTTCTTTGTCACATTAAGCTTCCGGTAATCTACACAGAAGTTGTTTCATACTTTTTCTTTACGAGCACTACTGTAGAGGACTATGGACTGCTCGATGGCTCCATCATCTCCTGAAGAGAGCATTCTCAGCCCCTTCTTGACTTCTTGACTGAGCAAAAGACATAACAATAGCATTAAGATTAATAAAGATTTACCAGATCTTTCAAGAACAATCCATTACTTGACCTACTTGCTGCAAAATACATTTGGACACCCCAATGGATATGTTTATGACTGTGCTGTTTTCTGCCACCAGTTTCGGGACATCGTACAGGTTCAGGACCTCCATTTTACATCCTATCCAAGGGAAAGTATAACCAAGGAATTTTCACTCCCATTAAAAATTCCTAGGGCCACTGCGGGGCGCGAACTTCAGCATTGTAGGTTGCTATGCTAACCACTAATGTTAGGTCACTAACAGTAGTTAGGATAGTAGTTAGGTTAAAACTCAAAGTTTTAAATAATACTAGTGAAAAAATTGTCCCTACTTCCGAGGCATAAGGAAAGAAAAGACTAAATTGCTTAAAAATAAAAAAAAGAGACTATCTCAAAAACAAAATAATAGAAATAGGAAATAGAAAATCCAAAATAACGTTAGAGATATGTATAAAGGCATAAATTTATCACATAAACGTTTAGGACCAGTTATGGCGTATTAGGGATAAAAATAATAATATAGCGGATCCGGTAGACATAGTAAGTTCAAAGAACTCTTTGATAGTATTTTGAATGCAGAAAATATTTGTCGTATCACCACTTTTAGCCGAAGTGTTGAACCGTTATTAGAAGAACGGAGTGTAAGGGAAGTTGAAATTTCCAATTTCCAAGGCCAAGCTGAAAAACATAGGGGATAGATGGTCCACCTTGTCTAAGTCCTAACTTTATGTCGAAACTATCAGTCATTTTCCCATGTGCCAGGACTCAACATCATGACCTGTTTTACATGTCAGGTCGGTTGTACTAATTTCCCAACAAAATCCCATTCAAACAGTATTTCTCAAAGGCAGCTTATATCATCCGAGTCTTAGGCTTCTTTGAAGTCAGTAAATATGGCTCTGACATCTTATTTACTTCTCAATGTTTTTTGAGTATTAATATTAGAAGGAAAATCTGTATGGCTGTGTTTCTTTTCTGAAACCTGCCTGGGCATCACCCAGAGCCTCCTCGTTGTTATTTTGTTTAGCATTATGTAAGTTTAGTATGTGATTAGAATAAATGCGATTCCTATGTACTTTTGGCACTGATGCATGGATCCTTTTTTAATGATTGGGAATATTGGACCAACATCTGATCTTTTCCTCTCTCATATTTGTAGGATGAGCTGGTGTAAATGGCTTGTCAGTGACTCACCCCCTTCCTTGAATTGCTTATCAGATAAGCTATTTATTCTGGGAGCTCTTCACCTCTTTACCTTATCTCTAGCCATCTTGTTATCCAGTAGATCCAATTCCTTTACCTCCTCACTGGGATAATCCTCAGCATGGTCCTGAAACTGTTCTCTGTAGGATCTACAAAATTCAGTGCTCTTCATCTTTCAGTTTACATTGTTTACTCTTCATTTGAGTGCTCCTATCAATTTCTGAATATTCTTTGAGGCAAGACAGATGGAGCCATTTTTGCAATGCTAGGGTCATTACCAAATTAAGACTATCATCCAGTACTAGTTTTTGGTTTTGTAATATTTTGTTTTTTCCCTGTATTTAGGCGATGATCACTCCCATCGTTAACCTTGGAGTCTGTTAACCCTTTAATGGCTCTGAACGAAATATCACGGAAAAAAAGACAGTATCCACAAGCAGACGATGAGATCACTCATGCCTTCGGTCCCCAGTAGCGGAAGACGTTATATCTCGCAACCGTTTTCTTACTTATTTAAGGTCCCCAGCATCACACGAAATAACTCACAACTGAGGCACATCCTAGCGGATACTGGGAGACTTAATAAGTACATCTAACAGACGCTAGGCTGCTGGGGTGTCTCTATTGGGGAAATATTTTTTCCGGCCCGGTAGCTGTGAATTCCTAGTTCCTCCGATGAGGGAAGCCCGTTTTCTACCTGGTATTCTTTTTGTCTGTCCCTTATCCCTCTCCTGGCTACCCTCAGGGGTCTTGAAGTAATTTTATATCAAGTAATAACATTATTATAATTTTCTTCATTATTACCTTCATAAATCACATAGTCTTTTATTATAATCGATAACATAGCATTTTAATTTATTGAAGTAATGATAATACCTTTATCTTAAAAAGTAAATAAAACAATTAGAAATAGCCGGAAAAGGTGATAAGAAGTTGAGGCAGTTAGCAGCGGAAAGTTGCCTATAGGCCTTAGCTTGGGGAGGATTAAAGCCAAGCCAACCAGCTTAACTTTCATCCAGCACCCTTAGCTGCTAAATGGTTTATAGAGGTCTCTTGCAGACTGACAGGGCTCATCATGTCGAGGAGGGTGGTGATCAATTCATTCCATGTGGCTTTCCCTGGTGGGCAGTCACCATCCAAGTAATAACCAGGCTCAACATTGCTTATCTTTGATTACCTATTGCAAGTGCCTTTGCCCACTCAGCCACTATGCCTGAGTTAATTTAAGCTTCTTTTTTTTCTCCCTATCTGACCATACTTTATTTATTATTGACTTCATATTCTGAAATATTACGAACAAAATGTTTTTCTTTCAGGAATCTCTGTGCCATTCAAGATAGAGAAATCTGTTGCTATTCTATCTCATGCAAAAACAAAGACAATATTGATATCACACTCCAGTGGCTTATAAACCATAGCAAGTCTGGTGGGAGCCGCTAGCCTATGATTCTCTAACCAGTTTCTTACATTTTAACTCAAAAAGATGAAAAAGGTGTATATTACGTTTTTTTAATTATAGGTTTTATTGTTATCCCCACTGCTACTAGGGTTTCAAAGCAGGCAGTTGAATATGGTTTCAATCGGATAACCATAATTTATGTGAAAGTGAAAAAAAAATTAATATAGAAAAGTAGATATGAACTGTGTACTGAACTGAGATTTAAGATGTTTAACCAGATACTTGTGGCCATATGGTTTGTTTTTGTGTGGAAGTCCTGCATCAGAAGAGCCCTTAGCTCTCGACTTATTAAATGGCACGCTTTATAGTTATTACTACACGCATAGGGGATCAAAATGGCGAAGCTGAAGTCATAGCTTCGCCTTGGCCTCGGGCCTCCTTCAAGTCTTTTTTTTATAAACATAAAATAAATATATATATGTATAAATATTATTAATATGAGATAATGTGAAACAAAAATGTATGTAATAATAGTCTATTGTAATTTATAAGTATATAACTGTGTATTATTATAATTGTATAAAATTAAATGATAAGTTAATTGGTACTTTTAATTATAAATTCCTGAGTATTCAGATTTAAAGACTTATTAAATTATTTTAAGCTTTATAAGATTATTTCCAAAAACTAAATCCTGCTGGAACCATTTCAACATCCTTTTACATAATAGTTTGTTTAATTGAATAAATTGACCATAAGTCGCATTTGTTTAAAAAATATATATATTCGTTAATAATTCCTTTATTTTTTATCATAAAGCCCCTGGATACAATTTTGCTTTATAATGGTCGACTCTTCGCCCATCCTCGTGTCCATGTGTTTACAACTTAAAAATTTTTCTCATAATTGAAATGATCATCTGAAACAAATTTTTCTTTAATTTGGTCCGAATTTTTAACTGTGCTCTTCATTCTATCACAGTTTATTGTACTCTCAAAGTATATCATGTTAAATAATTTTATTATGTATAAAAAATATATCTTTATATATCTATCTCAAAATAATTTTAAGATTAAAAAAATTAGGTTCAGAGGATTATTTCAATAATGAGAAAAAATGTTATTGTTGTAAACACATGGTCATCAGGATGAGCAAAAAGCCTCAAAGGGCCATTAAATAAAGAAAAAAAATTATGTAAAGGGTTTCAAGCTCAAAAAATAAAGGAAATATTAACAAACCAAGAAAGTCAACCCAAAAGTTGTTAACACGTTCATGCCGGCATGTACTACTATACATGGTGGCCCGCAGTGGAATGCCGCATCGGACACTTTAGTCAATCAAATGGAAACAAATTTTCCATGACTGTTGGGTATTAGGTATGAATTACAGTCCTGGCATGAACGTGTTAAAGAGACAAAAGTGTGTCACTGTCTTAACAGGTGCGAAGGGTTCCTTATCCATTGTTTTGTTTATATAATCTTGGGCAAGTTACCATTAGGTAAGAAAGGTAGAAATGGAATTAAATTAACCAGAAAACCTAAATCAATATAGAGGATAGCTTCTCTTAAAACTAAGTAATATATTGATAGCCTAATAGTTATACCCATTGCTTTTTTATAACAATATATTGTAAACTGAAAACATGACTGTTTTATGAGGTTTTATTAAAAAAGTATAAAGATTAGTGTAGAATCATTTCAAAAAACAAAAATTATCCTTTGGCCATATAATTACTCCCTTTTTTAAAATTTTGAATGTTTCCATGTTTTTATTTTATTACTACTGACTGCCTCTGTTATTTAATTTTTTAAAAAGAAAATATAAGCTTCTGTAGTTCAAATGAAGTTTTGACTTGTAAATATATAAAAAGAAATAGACAATTACAATATTAATCGATCAAATCAGTTTTCTCAATGAAGTAACTTTTTTAATTAACTTATTACCTGATATTTCGATTGAAAACTGGAAGTCGAAATTTTTCACGATCGCAATACTTTCCCTTACTATATATTCCATATATAGGTAAGTGAAATTAAAAAAAAAAAATTATTTTTCATAAGAGTCAAGTAAAGTTTCTTTTTACCCCTTCCTTTGATATCCATTGCCTGCTTTCAATTGATAAAATATTTCAGGAATCATGACTAATGCAGTCTATGTATAAGCGACCTTACACAGAGATAGTAGGGGAAAACTTAAAAATGATTTGTGAAAAAATCTTTTTGAAAGCCAATACATATCTGTATTATAGCTATTATTACTTAGCTATGCACTTGAATTGATTAAAATGAGCAAGATCCCTGAATGATGGAGTATAGAAGATCTGGATATAACTCCATTGTAGGGATATTAATGATCAGTTAACAAAGACAGTTGGTTCATACGTATTTAAAAAATTATCCAAGGATACCCAAGATTTTTTAGTTTACCTTTTTAAATAATCATCATGTAATGCAATAATTAGTGACATTTTACTTTATATAAATTTCAATGATTTGTGATAGTACTAAGGATACTTCCCTCGCGCGGGTCTCATTACCGCGTATGGGGAGCGTCCCACGGGTGGCGGATGTGGGGATGGTCGGTGGAAATTCCTAGGAAGTTCCTCCCGGCTAAGTCCGTAGGACTCGCTGACCAACAATGAGAGCGGCCCCCCAGGCTTGCTGGAGGGTGTGACGTAGGTTTGAACGCCCTACTCACATTTTATTAGTTCACCCAAACACCACAAAAAAGTCATGGATCTCCCTAAAGTAAAACGCTCATTATCCGGAGGTAAACTAGTCCCCCGTTCGGGTCTCCGGGTGGGGACTGCTTTAGGGGATTCATGCCGCAAGTTGAAAAATATAGATCTAAGCATAGGGACGTGGAACGTAAGAAGTTTAAATACAGCGGGTGGGTTAAAATCGGTCGCGAATGAGGTAATAGGGTATAGATTAGATATAGTGGCGCTGCAAGAGGTCCGCTGGCCAGGGGAGGGTTCGTTGAGGGAAGGGAAGTACACTTTGTGGTACGGTGGGAGCGGAAACTATTGTTTAGGCACCGGATTTCTGATTAGAAATAGGTTACTTTCCGCGTTGAAGGACGTTCGATTTTACGGAGATAGGTTATCGGTAGCTATATTTCAGGGTCGGTGGTTTAAAATCGCGTTGATCAATATACACGCACCTACTGAAGATAGTGACGATGAAGTTAAATGTGAATTCTATGAAAAACTTGAATCGATTTATGACAAACTACCGCGAAGCTACATAAAAATTATTCTGGGAGACGCTAATGCAAAGGTAGGGAGGGAACAAGTATATTATCCTACGATCGGTAGAGAAAGTTTACATGAATATAGTAATGATAACGGAATACGACTAATAAATTTTGCCACCTCGAAAAACCTAATTATCAAAAGTACTACGTTTAAACATAAAGATATACATAAATATACTTGGACGTCTCCGGATTCGCAAACCCGTAATCAAATTGATCACGTCTTGGTTCAACGTAGGTGGCAAAATAGCGTAATTAATATTCGATCATATCGTGGGGCCGAATGCGGGTCGGATCATGAACTAGTAATCGCGAAAATTCGCCAGAGACTTATAATTCATAGGAAAAATGAGGCTGGTTTTAATTATGATAATTATAATTTGGAGAAGTTAAAAATTCCGACGGTTAGAAAACAATTCGAACTGGAAGTCAAAAATAGGTTTGAGGCGTTGGAATCGTCTGACGAGGATAACGAAGACATTGATAAGTTGTGGGAAGGTATCAGGGATAGTATAAAAGAGGTCGGTAACTCGTGTCTTGGAAAAAGGGAAAATAAAAATAAACCTTGGTTCGATGATGAATGTATTAACATGTGCGACAAAAGAAAAGCTGCTAAATTAGAAGCGTTAAATATTCCTAACGAAATCAATCTTGCTAACTTTCGAGCATCAAGAAAAGAAACAACTAAACTACTAAAATTTAAAAAGCGAGAATATCTCAAAAATAAAATAATAGCGATCGAAAGTAACAAAATCGAGAATAACGTTAAAGCCATGTACGAAGGCATAAACAGAATTCGTAAACGGTCGGGCCCGGTTACAACTGGAATTAGGGATGAAAATAACAATATCTTGGCCGATCCGGTGGACATCTTAAGACGGTTCAAGGATTATTTCGATAGTATTTTAAATACGGAAAATAGTAATCTATCTTCCTCTTCGGAATACCAGAGTGCTGAACCGTTAGTAGTAGAACCGAGTAAAGAGGAGGTTGAAATAGCCATTGGAAAATTAAAATCTCATAAAGCAGCGGGAACAGATAATGTCCCTAGCGAACTAATCAAGGCGTGCGGGGAAGCTGGGATATCAAAAATATTTCTTTTGGTTAAAAAGATCTGGGAACAAGAAAAGATTTGCTATAAAATATTTACGTTAATCCTAACTAGTCGAATCACTGAATACGCCGAGGAAATTATCGGAGAATATCAATGTGGTTTCAGGCAAAACCGATCAACCGTAGACCAAATATTCTCTCTTCGCCAAATATTAGAGAAAAAATTAGAATATAACGGTATCGTACATCAGCTTTTTATCGATTTCAAAAAGGCATATGACTCTATTAACCGCCAAAAGTTGTATAACATTCTGGTCGAGCAGGGAATACCAAAAAAATTAGTAAACTTAGTAAAAATGTGTATGACTGAAACGTTCAATAAAGTTAGAATCGGTAATTATTTTTCTGAGAAGTTCGAGGTCCGCTCTGGTTTGAAACAAGGAGATTCTCTCTCACCTGTTTTATTTAATTTAGCGTTGGAATATGCCATTAGGGAGGTGACACGTACCGGAAAGGGTTTGAATTTGGGAGGGAATATACCCGTGCTCGGATATGCCGATGATTTGGTATTGCTTGGGGAGGACGTGGAAACCATAGAAATGAACACAAAAACGTTGATGAAAGCCGGACGAGAACTTGGACTAGAAATGAATACGGATAAGACAAAATATATGGTTAGTCGTAGAAGTGGTGAGGATTTCGCTGATATCAATGTAGGGGGGAATACGTTTGAACAGGTAGAGAAATTTAGATATTTAGGGGCGATAGTAACTAGAAAAAACGAAATCGATGAGGAAATTAAGGCTAGATTAAAAGCCGGTAATGCTTGCTACTTTTCAGTCGCGAAATTGCTTAGCTCCCGCCTTCTGTCCCAAAACTTAAAAATTAGGATTTACAAAACTATTATTCTTCCAACGGTCGTTTACGGATGCGAAACTTGGCCGCTGACATTGAGGGATGAGCAACGGCTTAGAGTTTTTGAAAATAAAGTACTGCGTAGAATATTTGGACCGAAGAGGGATGAAATAACGGGAGAATTTAGACGCTTACACAACGCCGAACTGAGTGAACTATATCCAGTAAATATAATTGACGTGATTGCAGCAAGACGAATAAAATGGGCGTGTAAAATTGCAAAACTTGGCTGTGAACGTATTCCGAAAAGATTAATAAGCGCGGTGCCGAATGGGAAGCGTCCGGGGGGCAGGCCGAGGCGGAGGTGGGGGGATTGCGTTAGGGCGGATCTATCGAAGTTGGGTCTGGAAGACGTTCGATGGATGGAGGCGTGCAGGGAGCGAGTGGTGGTGTTGGGTCGAGCCTTCGGGTTCGTTAAGCCTTTATTATTATTATTATTATTACTAAGGATACTTCTGCAAGAATGAGTAGGGGCCTGTGCATTATCACGAAAATGGTATTAGTAATGGTAGTGCTTTAAGATGCATGGGAAAATTAACTTCATCTTGATGCCTAAATTAAAAGCTACTAAAAATATATAAAAACAATTATCAATCTATAGAGTTCAATAATCATTAACTTTTTTTTTTAATCGTTTTTATTAAAGTTTGAGTATGAATCAAAATTTGGATGTGTCACTTCTCCATGGAGTTCGCAAATTTATTAAATTTTTGCTCACCTCTTGTTTGTCCAAATCATTCGATCCTAGGAGCTTGAAAAGGAATTTATTTATTTAAAATTGGATTTATTTTAATTTTCACCAAACAATTCAGCTCAATTTAATTAGATACCAGTAAATTAATGCTGTGTTGAATAAATCTATACTCATGGATAATTTCATTAGGAAATTATGAACATGAAATTCTATTCGGTTGGGATATACTCTAATACTATGTTCTCTCTTGATTTTACATATTGTGGTGACTAAAATACTGAATAAAAAAAAAAAAAAAAAAAAAAAAAAAAAAAAACACAGTTACTCCCAATATTGAAGAAAATTAAAAAGGGAGTCTAGTTCATGACAGTATTAGCATCTTATGAATATTCATTCAGTAACAAGTTTGCCGCAATCCTAACTATTAATTGTAAAAATGGATTCTAAGGAATCCCTTTTTACAATTAATAGTTAGGTATTAATAGTTGATAGTAAAACTAGTTAATAGTAAAATTAAATTTAGAACATCACAGAAACTAAATAAAAAACATATTACATGGCATTTTATATGTATTTTAATCATTAGAATACAAAAATGAATCTTAATAAATTTACATAAAAACTATCAGCTTAATATACCTTATAAACATTCACTTTATATACAAGACTTCATCAGTCAATAGCCAATTAATAGGCTAATTTATATATTCCTATCCAAACTTGTAAAAAACTCAAAACTAAGTTTGAATATCTTTTGTATCAATACTTAATAATTACCCAGGTATTGAAGTTCCCTAACAACAGTGTCCTATTTCCGCATTACTTTACAGAAATATCCAGTGAGATTACCAACTCATTTTTCAAATAAATACAAGAGTGTAAATAAATGAACAATAGGTGATGTTGCTAAGATTAGATCTTAACAAATAATCAGTTCTGGCACTGTTGAAATTACTCAACAGTTCCAATAAATTAGATTACAGATAATAAATTAAACATAAATCACAGCGTGCTCAACTACAATTCATCATGATCTTCATCCTTACTGTCAGCATCATCTTCCGCAAAGGTCTCATTCTCATCTTGGTTTACATCATTAGTTTCATCTTCCTCTTCTTCTTCCTCAATCTAAAAAAACAAAGATTTTAATAAAGGAAATTAAATGCAGAAATCACAGCTAAAGTTATAAAATTTGCTTACAGGCTCATCAGCTGAGATGCCTAAAGACTGCCTTAACATTGACTCTACACCCTTAGCAAATTCAGCTGTTTCTTGTAACATATAACCAGACCTCAAGGTTGCTATGATAAACAGAGGGAAAAAATCATTAGAAAACTTAAGTTTAAATGGAAAATGTAGAAATTATATAAAAAAAAACAATCCTTAAAATAACACATATATAACATGAGCAGACACGCGATTCTGTGGCTCAGGTAGCTACAATGCGATGAATTAATTATATCCTATTCTTTTTAATACAGTCAAATCAAAATTCACTGATAAAGATAAAAACATTTCAGCTAATTAAAAAACCAACAGGATTTAAAATAGAAGTTTAAGCCAAATTTAAAATTGTTTGGTAAAGAATTCAGACGGGTTTAAATTCAGTCCTTTATATGTTTTACATGTCATATGTGACTAAAGTAAGTATTAATGATCCATTCATTTAGCACTTATTGGATTATTTAAGCAGAGGCGAGATTAAATATAAATAACCCAAATGTTAAAGGAACTAATAGGAATATAATTGGAAGAATATAAATATTATTTATAGGGTTTAGTACAATCACAATAGAAAGCAAAATTGTACCTAATTAATATTTTGCCTTAATACATATTAATTAAATTCAGAATGTATACATGATGATATGAGATATCGTATAAGTAGGTTCTACCTGAAACAGGTTTTGAAAAGCAAGCACGGAGTGAGAAGAACCTCAAACCATACTCCATGTTCTAACAGTACTACTTATCAAAACATAAAAATTTAATTTTATGAATGAGATAGATAATGCTGATTTATAACTTTTTATAATAATAATTTACATTATTATTATTAGAATTCAGAATTTCTATTTATTGTAGTATTAATAGATGCACAATGATTTGTGCACCGCTTCCCCTACTCCGGGAGGTCCCAAAGCGCTCCCGCCCTTTACTACCCTGAAAGTAATCTCTCGATTATTGATCATGTATTGTTTATTTTTATTTATCAGAGCTCTTTTGGAGTATTTTGTTTGTTTTTTGTGATAGTTAGAGTTTATAAAATGTCCAAAATGAGATAGCATTTGGCTGCAAAAGCAAGTTTTTACACATCTAAAGTAACTTCTCTCGGCTTTTTTATTTATATTTTTTCCTCAATTTATTGGATTATGTTTTATTCTTTGTTCAAATTTTAGTTCTTCTATTTTAGATTTCCGGTTAGTACGTAATTAAAAGACAAATAGGTAAAAGCAATAAGGAAAGAAAATTGGGAACTCACAAAAAATAGCATCATTTGTAGTGAACATTTTAAGGAAGACGATTACGAAAGAACATCACTGTTTAGAAATTTGATATTTCTTTTCAGAATTTTCATGTAATACCATGATTTTTTTCATATATCCACGGTGGTGTTTGGAAAGAAAATCAAGAAATCCTGAATTTTTGCTCGAAAAAATCCCAATATTAGAGGAAAATTTTGATTTATTAAACAAATTGATTCAAACTAAAAAAACTTGCGGAACACAAAATTGAAGAATAAAAGACTTAATCGAAAAATTGCTAACTTGAAAAATATACTAAATTCTCTAGAAAAAAATTTGATTCTCGTAGAATACAATGGTTAAATTAAATAAGAAATTTAGAGCATGAATAGGTGTTTTCAACGGTCATTAGTGGTTCTAGGAAAACAGGATTCTTGGGCTTCCTTGTCTGAATTAATAGTTAAAAAGGATGTACTACAGATTGTTCAAGGAAGAAAAACTTTTAAAGTATATTCCCTCATACAAAATAAGCCAAGACCACTTGGAAAGATTATTAGTTACATTAGAAGTAGGGGAGGACATAATAATAATCCTAGGGCTCTTGAGTTTTATAAAATTTTTAGAAAAATCATTGTACACAAAGAGCTTCATCAAGTGGAGGAAATGCTATCCAGTTGGATAAAATCAATATTTTGGGAATAAATGTTTGCGAAGTGAACAACTTAGTTCAAATAAATCTCAAATCCTAAGGATATCGTGGTGAAAGAAAATGAAACCACTGATACTTAAATTTGTAATTATTGTTTTCCAAATTTCTTAATTTAAATTTCTTTTATTTAGTCTTCATTAATTATCTTCTCACTCAATCTTCGAGTTACGCAGTCATTTTTAAATATTGGGACCTTCGAAATCTGAAGACTTCAACATTGAAAGCAATGACATACTATCGAATTAATATTTTAGGTATTAGTTGAATAGATTGCTAGTAATTTTTATTTCAAGTATTGTAATTCTTTATTTCAAAATTATATTTAAATTAAAAGTTACACAGTAACTTAATACGATCAACCAAAAGTTAATAATAGTGTATTATTTCCGATTCATAGTAAAAAGACTCTCTACCGAAATATGCAAACAGTGCTTGACAGCAATTAGTTATTCGCCACTAAATACAACAAAGCCTGCTGGTCATCAAAATTCGTGGAGGATTATTTCAATCATCTTATGATGTTACACGAATTTGTAAATTTTTTAAGCGAATTTTTAGGGAATTCATATCAGAAAATCGCTATGTAAACAAATTACTGGCTCAATGTTCAAACAAGAACTTTTTCATTTTTTCTGGATTGGATTCAGACTTATATAAGAACATTGGATTTAAAATTATTAATCCAAAATCGTACGGTCATCTTATTTTAATATAAAAATTAAAAAACTGACTTCTGACAAGAATCAATCAATAGAAGAAAAATAAAATCCGTCATGAACTGACTAAATTAATCCATTTTAAAGGGCAGTAAGTCTTCAGACATAATCTTCCATGATGGTTTTTTAATGTTATAAAAATGAATCTTATAATGGCAATAGATTAATTGTTAGTGTGTTATCTCCACACTTCATTTAAAAACTCAAAGAGAGCCGAATAGCTGTTATAAAGATGATTGGAGTGAGCTTGAGGTGTGGGACTATGGGACCTCCTGGGGTGGGGGGAAGGGAGCACACTTTCACGAGGCAGCCAGAGTAGCCGTGCCTCCTCTATGTTATTCTATACTATATGTTTGCAATAAGAGAAATATTGAGGCCAATAATTGAGATAAAAACTATCATATCTTTTAAGTTGGACAAAACTAGACACAATGAGCCAAACTTCATAAAGATTGGTTGAGTAGTTTTTGATTTTACCCCTGACAAACATCATGACACAAGATTTTTATATATATGAAGATAATAAAAGATTAAGTGAACTTGAATTTTTTCACTGATCAGAGTAGATCAGTCAGCCCTGATTAACTTCTAAGGAATTGGTTAATTATTTGGACAATAAATTTAAGTCTAACAAATTTAGACACACAGTTAAGCATTAATTAAAAATTACAAGATGGATATAATTTTTGTAAATTTAAACAACCAGTAATTCATGACTGTATATCGCCCGCCGGATGCAAGACTGGTCTAACTAAAAAAGAGCGATTTTTCAAGAGAGGCAATTGGAGTTTCTTGCTTTATCCGATTGTTAAAATGTGTCAGGAATCATTAATGGTTTTGAGCGGTACTCCGCTGATACAGTAGTAAAAAATCGGAAGATAATTTGTGAAAAAAACTTTTAAAAATGTTATTAAGTTAGGCAAGTCAGAATTGGAAGAACTATATATATGAATTTTAAGAAATATAAATAACAATTATTTTATTACTTTTGTTCCCTCTTGAATTACATTACTTTAACAAGTTAGGATTGACACTGGATAACTATATTTCTTTATGTATTCCTTGCTCTAATATGTTTAGTTGTACCTAACTGCCTATTTCCATAGTTTTTCAATCATATCAGGATTCAGTGAGTAATAAAAATATAAACAACAAAACTAGTGTGAAAAAGAAAATTAATTTCTTTGGAGCACCAAATCAATGTTTATTGTTCATTCATTCCGTTATATTTGTAAAGGTTATATATTTTGTCAGCTGTTCTTTTTAAATTACTAAAAAATCAAGTGAAAATAATTAGTTTCACCTTTTCTTTTAAAATAAATTAATGATTTTACATATCTGCAATCAATTAGAAAACCGACTGGATTCTTTACAATGTGCGTGCCGAAAAGGCTCAGAAACGACTCCACATACGATTAAGAGATTTATGTCAGAGTGTAACTGTAGGTCCCCTAACGGAGAAGAAGGTTTCCGTTTTTCTCTTAAGGGTGTGAAATTGAAGAGAAAAGGACTGGAATTTTAAGCCTCTCGCAACATTTAATTAGCCTACTTGAGAATGACATACAAGTTTATGAATGAAAAATTTAGTTCGAGCTGCAGACCACCAGTAAGCGCTAGGGTGGGTTTCACTCAATGTTTATTGTTCATTCATTCCGTTATATTTGTAAAGGTTATATATTTTGTCAGCTGTTCTTTTTAAATTACTAAAAAATCAAGTGAAAATAATTAGTTTCACCTTTTCTTTTAAAATAAATTAATGATTTTACATATCTGCAATCAATTAGAAAACCGACTGGATTCTTTACAAAATTAATTTTCTCATAAGAAGGTTAATTGATTAACACATTACATTTAATCAATATCTAACATATACTTACTTAAGTAAATTTAATGCAATATGAGTGAACATTTTTGAGTTGTACATTGAGCAAATAAAAACAGACATAAAACAAAATAAGTGAAAGTAAAAGGAGAGGTGAATTGACTGATTATAAATCGAAAATAAAATGTTTGAAGTGTTCTTATTGTATGTAATTATGAAAAATTGTTTTATTACTATATATGATGAGCATTCCAGTTGACAAAATGACTAACTCCAATTACAGCATTTTTTCAATAAGATTTTATCACCCCTCATAGTTCAGGATAAAAAGAAATATGATAAAAAAAATTGTGCCCTCATGATATTTTGGTTTTCACTTTGTAATAGTAAGTGCAGTTTACGGCCAAATAACGTGGGGGGGGGGGGGGGGGGATATCTTATGGGAGATTGAACTGGAAGAAAGGTCTTAAAAAAAAAGTTTCTATGAATCTTCGGTAGTTTCTAAACTTCTGGATCTAATAGGACCATCACAGTCGTCGGCGCTTAAGTTGTAATCGAAATATAGTTTTTTAACTAATATATTTTTCAACCATAATCTAATAACTTATTATCTGCTGACTGCTTGGAATGGGCTTATAGAATTCAGAATCACAGAAACCATCAAAAACGATGCATGACTCGACAAAGTTGCAGCAAAATTAATAGTTCATTCACCATTTTCAACCCCCTTTAAAGTATATAGGGTTCTTTATTTGAGCGGACTCTGCAGATATCGAATCTTAATATTGATATCATGTTAAAAGCTTCAAGAAAGTGCTAATTTTGTTCTATATTTCCTTTAATTTTAAAGTTTTTCTGTTATTAAAACTACCACACAACTATCGGAGCGAAGCCGGGCACCCTAGCTAGTTAATACAAAAATTTAATGTTAGCAGATTCGAGAATTATTTATTCTTATGATCCATTTGATAATCATTTTTAAAAAAATTTTAATTTCAACATTTGAAATACTGTAATCCACAATACTAATGACCTAATAAATCTTTAATTCTAACTTTAAATTTTTTTATGCGAAAAAAGCAATACACCACTAAGTTCTATAAATTATATATATTTAGCTAAATCATATCACAGAAAATAGGACCTGGAGTCCATTGGTTCTTATAAAAGTGACTGTAAAAAGAAGAAAAAAAAAATCTAAATTCGTTTGCTTAAGATTGTAATGATCATAATAACGACGCATCATTCTTCCTGAAAAAAAAAAATTATAAAAGGGACATTAATAGCATACATAATCAATCTATAATTACCAGTTCTAAATAACATGACAGCTATTTCTTTAGCTTTAGCATCCTCCGGATCATCTAAGACTCGAGCCAAAAGGTGCCTCATCACTGGATGACGAGGGTTGACTTCCAAAGCTTTTTTCTGATTCAAGTAATAGGACCTCTCCACTCCATCAGCTTTCTGATGAGCATTGGAAACAGCAAGCCTTTCCATGTTCCCAGACCAACCGAACATTGGAGCAATTAGAGCACATGGTGAATCAGTTAACCTCTCTGAGATGGTAGCCTTTGATATCTGAAAAAAAAAAAGAAGAGATATATCCTATAGATATATACCTAGGGTTGTATAGTAAAGAAGTGAAAAATGGTAAACAGCCGTCACTAAATAGAGTAAGTTATTAAAGATGCTGATGAAAATAGAGTAAGTTATTAAAGATGCTGATGAAAATAGAGTAAGTTATTAAAGATGCTGATGAAACATCAGCAAAACAACAACAAACAAAAAAAAACTTCTTAGAATCACGAGGAAAAACTTAAAAATTAAAGAATACCTTATCTTTAAGTGCATTTTCAGAAAGCCACTTCATTAAGGGTTCAAATTTCTCTTTAGCGACTTCAAGGAATTTGCTATCGCCAGGAAGAGTAAAACCTTCTTTAGCCAGATTCTGGAACTTCTTTCCTTCGAATTCAGGGAGAGCTGCAATTGTATATTCATCAACAGCTTCAACCAGATACAATACTTCATAACCCTTCTTCAGCAGCCTCTCAACAAATGGGGATGATTCAACCTGTTAAAAACAAAATCATTAAAAAACATACAATACAATACAGAATAATAACTCTTTGATTAAGGTTTTGTAAATTTATATAAAATAAATAAACAGCTAAGGAACAGATATGATGGGGGTATACCACAAAATAGTACAAGAATGAACAAAGACCTAAATATGTGTCATCAGTGTCTTTTTACATCAACACTCTTTAACTGTTTCTAAAATGAAGTTTGGCATTCCCAAAAAAAATCAAATCAATGGTAGACATAATGGAGAGTATACTCAATTAAGAGAGAAGGATATAAGTTTGATAATTCATCAGTCAATGATAATAAACAAACAGTGAGGGATCAATTTTCATGATTTTACAAAAGAGAAAAAAGTCTCACCTGGTACCCATATAACCACTCTAATCTAAAAATCTAACAATCCTTTAGGTTTAAAATGGTTATGCAGATGTAGACTTATATAGATTCCTAGACCTAGGAATAAAATGCGCCCTCTAATAATAATAATAATAATAAAGGCTTTACGAACCCGAAGGTTCGATGCCGACACCACCAATCGCTCCCTGCACACCTCGATCCATCGATCGTCTTCCAGACCCAACTTCGATAGATCCTCCCTAACGCAATCCTCCCACCTCCGTCTCGGCCTGCCCCTCGGACGTTTCCCATTCGGCACCGCGCTTATTAATCTTTTCGGAATTCGTTCACAGCCAAGTTTCGCAATTTTAAACGTCTTGCTGCAATCACGTCAATTATATTTACTGGGTAAAGCTCACTCAGTTCGGCGTTGTGTAAGCGTCTAAATTCTCCGGTTAGTTCATCCCTCTTCGGTTTAAATATTCTACGCAGTACTTTATTTTCAAAAACTCTAAGCCGTTGCTCATCCCTCAATGTCAGCGGCCAAGTTTCGCACCCATAAAGGACCGTTGGAAGAATAATTGTTTTGTAAATCCTAATTTTTAAGTTTCGGACAGAAGGCGCGAGCTAAGCAATTTCGCGACTGAAAAGTAGCAAGCATTACCGGCTTTTAATCTAGCCTTAATTTCCTCGATTTCGTTTTTTCTAGTTACCATCGCCCCTAAATATCTAAATTTCTCTACGTGTTCAAACGTATTCCCCCCTACATTGATATCAGCGAAATCCTCACCACTTCTACGACTAACCATATATTTTGTCTTATTCGTATTCAATTCCAGTCCAAGTTCTGTCCGGCTTTCATCAACTTTTTGTATTCATTTCTATGGTTTCCACGTCCTCCCCAAGCAATATCAAATCATCGCCACATCCCAGCACGGGTATTTTCCCTCCCAAATTCAAACCCTTTCCAGTACGTGTCACCTCCCTAATGGCATATTCCAGCGCTAAATTAAATAAAACAGGTGAGAGAGAATCTCCTTGTTTCAAACCAAAGCGGACCTCGAACTTCTCAGAAAAATAATTACCGATTCTAACTTTATTGAACATTTCAGTCATACACCTTTTTATTAAGTTTACTAATTTTTTTGGTGTTCCCTGCTCGACCAGAATGTTTACAACTTTTGGCGGTTAATAGAGTCATATGCCTTTTTGAAATTGATAAAAAGCTGATGTACGATTCTGTTATATTCTAATTTTTACTCTAATATTTGGCGGAGAGAGAATATTTGGTCTACGGTTGATCGGTTTTGCCTGAAACCACATTGATATTCTCCGATAATTTCCTCGGCGTATTCAGTGATTCGACTAGTTAGGATTAACGTAAATATTTTATAGCAAACCGGAAGGAGTGAGATTCCGCGATAGTTATTGCAATCCGTTTTTGATCTTTTTTGTGAATCGGAATGAGAATAGATTCTTTCCACTCATCGGGTATCTTTTCTTGTTCCCAGATCTTTTGAACCAAAAGAAATATTTTTGAAATCCCAGCTTCCCCGCATGCCTTGATTAGTTCGCAAGGGATATTGTCTGTTCCCGCTGCTCTATGAGATTTTAATTTTCCAATGGCTATTTCAACCTCCTCTTTACTCGGTTCTACTACTAACGGTTCAGCACTCTGGTATTCCGAAGAGGAAGATAGATTATTATTTTCTGTATTTAAAATACTATCGAAATAATCCTTGAACCGTCTTAAGATGTCTGCCGGATCGGCCAAAATATTGTTATTTTCATCCCTAATTCCAGTTGTAACCGGGCCCGAACGTTTACAAATTCTGTTTATGCCTTCGTACATGGCTTTCATGTTATTCTCGATTTTGTTACTTTCGATCGCTATTATTTTATTTTTGAGATATTCTCGCTTTTTAAATTTTAGCTGTTTAGTAGTTTCTTTTCTTGATGCTCGAAAGTTAGCAAGATTGATTTCGTTAGGAATATTTAACGCTTCTAATTTAGCAGCTTTTCTTTTGTCACACATGTTAATACATTCTTCATCGAACCAAGGTTTATTTTTATTTTCCCTTTTTCCAAGACACGAGTTACCGACCTCTTTTATACTATCCCTGATACCTTCCCACAACTTATCAATGTCTTCGTTATCCTCGTCAGACGATTCCAACGCCTCAAACCTATTTTTGACTTGCAGTTCGAATTGTTTTCTAACCGTCGGAATTTTTAACTTCTCCACATTATAATTATCATAATTAAAACCAGCCCCATTTTTCCTATGTATTATAAGTCTCTTGCGAATTTTCGCGATTACTAGTTCATGATCCGACCCGCATTCGGCCCCACGATATGATCGAATAAAAATGTGCCCTCTACTGTTTTCAAATGTTTTTATTTTCATGCAGCATATAATAGAATAACATTATCAACATTTGGGAACTTTTGAGTACAATTATGGGCCACTTATTCTTTTTGATTAATTGTTAGATAACATACTTATTTTGCTGTTAATCTCCAGCACCATATAACCAAAAATAAAGAAGAGTCTTTAATTCGAGGTGTATGAGTAATTCAAAGAAAAACGACTAAGAAATGTACACTGAATCCGAGAATAATTAACTAACATGAATCTTATTAGGTTAAAGTAAGATAAAAGTCATTTTTTAAATGAGTTTTTGTTTTTAGGAAAAAAGACAACTAAGTAAGCATGTACATTTTTGTAGCCGTAAAGAAACATTGTTGTGCCTAACCCAGATTTAAAGATGCGCCACAGAAATTTTTTTTTCCCTCTGCATTCTTGTTTTGTTTTACAGTACAATTATAGAATTTCTAAATAGTACCTCAGTCCTGGAAGAGCCAGCCATGTAATAGATATGCTCCTGTTTAGGCTTCATACGTGAAACATACTCAGCAAGCGTAGTCATTTCCTTAGGATCAGCAGAAGATCCAAAACGGAGAAGTTTTGCTAAACGAGATCGGTTAGCAGGGTCTTCTATAATTCCCAACTTGATGCTAATAAAATATGAAAAGCACAGAAATAAATAGCAATTCTTCAATAATATAAGCATTAATTAAAAATAAATGGAGGAAAATGGAATTCTCCAGAAACTAATAAAAGAGACTTTTCTGTTCAGATGTTCGAATTCCATAATATGTAAAGTTAGTCATATTTCTGTCAGGCATTGATAGGAAGCACTAGGCGTCCAAGCGAATGAAAGCAAAGAGGCCTGAATAATTCAGCCCATCTACATCAAAATATGGGTAGCATTCAACATTTCATGATTCACTTTGAATCGATAATGCTAACATAATAAAAGGAAAACAGCAGATTATATCTGCTCAATTACTTGATATCATCAGCATCACCACCACATAATAAGCCACCAAATATAGACACTGAACTGGTATTATTTATTAAGCTTTTTCAGCAATTTTTATAATCTCGATTCTTTGTAATTATTCAAGTTTTGCCCTTAATTATTATTAAAAAATCTAGCAAATACAATAAACTAGTTATGCTCATATAAATATATTTGATAGTTTTTTATCGGCTTGCAAGAAATTTGACTCTTGAAACAGGTATGATGAACCTTTGCAAGATACACTTTACTCATTAAGTATTCAGGTCGTATTAGGAATATTCATTAGAGGTCAATTTAAAAAAAAAAAATTGATAGTAAACTTACTTGGTAGAGTACTCTTTCCAAAATTTCTTTGCATCTTCAGGACTGAGTTTTTTGAACATGTCTAAAGCTTTCCTCACTAACTTTTTCTTAATTACTTTTAAAAGCTTATGTTGCTGAAGAGTCTCTCTTGATACGTTAAGAGGTAAATCATCAGAATCAACAATACCTTGCAGGAAGGCCAAATATTTAGGCAACAAATCTGTGAATTCGTCAGTAATAAATACTCTCCTCACGTACAGCTGTAAACGCAAATAATTAAATTAAAATTTAAGCATAATGAAGTTCTCTTAAAGAAATATGTTTGTTTGATTTAACCCCCCTTCATGATATTAGGGCTAATTGGATAATGCTACAGTAAAAGCTCTAAATTTTCCTATCCAGGTATAATTATGATAGGGATCTTTAACAAGGACTTGACATTGCACAGGCTTGGGACCTCCAATTTATGTCCCATCCGAAGGATGGCATAGTCAAGGATTTTTTACTTCCATAAAAATTCCAGGGCCATGTGGCGGGATGCAATCCTGCAACCTTAAGTATTGTAAGCTGCTATGTTAGCCACTAAACCACAGGTAACCCCTCTTTAAGAAATAACCTTAATACATCTTTGATGCGCGGTCATAAGGGCTTAAGTCGAAATTTTGAATTTTTCAGGAGAGCAACAGCAAAGTTCAAAACATTATGTAAAATCTAATTATTGATATTATTTCACTGGTGTTTGGTCAAAAGGGGTTAAGTCATCGAATGTGAAGCTTAAACAACGAATTACCAAGCTATTTAAAATCATTATAAATTCTTTTTGATTATATTTCTTTATTCCAGAATAATAAATGAAACTATATTCTTTCAACAGAGACTGTAATAAATTATGAATAACGAATAAATTATAGTCAATTATGAATTTTAAGAAGTCGAGACAAAAACATTTTTTTATGAATTAAGCCCTTTTGCCCAAACATGAATGATTTGTAATTGCTATTTTTATAAAACAATGTAGTTTGACTTAAGAACTTAATACTAACTGGTAGCTCTGATTTAGTGCTATATTACGACATAATCTCCAAATGCTCAAACAGTGACTTACCAGGTCTGCAAGTTTAAAATGTCGTTTATTTCTTAAAATATATACACAGTAATTTAAAAAAAAAGTATAATATATTTTATTCAAAGTACTGGCCCTCGCTTTCTACACATTTTGTCCATCTCTCGGGCAATTTATGGATACCATTCCAAAAGAATGCTTCATCTTTATTTGAAATCCATTCATCGAGCCATTTTCTTACATCCTCCAAATTGTTAAAGTGTTGCTCAGCTAATGAGTGTCCCATCGATGAGAAGAGATGATAATCAGAAGGCGCCAGGTCAGGTGAATACGGCGGGTGGGGTAGGAGTTCCCAACCAAGCGAAGAAATCGTTTCCTTAGTCAATCTGGCTGAATGTGCAGGAGCGTTATCATGCTGAAGAATGACTTTGGCGTGCCTGTGAGCCCATTCTGGGCGTTTTTCGATCAATGCGTGACTCAAATTGATCATTTGTTGTCGGTAGCGGTCGGTATTGACTGTTTCGCCGGTTTTGAGAAGCTCGTAGTAGACTACTCCCTTCTGATCCCACCACACACACAGCATTGTCTTCTTCCCAAAACGATCCGGTCTTGCACTCGATGTGGATGGTTGTCCTGGCGTTACCCATGATTTTATTCGTTCGGGATTCTGAAAATAAATCCATTTTTCATCGCCAGTTACAACTCGATGCAAAAAACCCTTTCTTTCGTGGCGTAAAAGCAGCATTTCGCACACAGTTTTTCGTTTTTCCATCTGTCGTTCGTCCAATTCATGTGGAACCCATTTTCCAACCTTTTGAATTTTTCCCATAGCTCTCAGGCGATCGGAAATGGCTTGCCTAGTGACATTCAACTGTTCTGCCATCATTTGTTGGGTTTGGGTATTGTCTTCGTCTAATAAAGATTGCAATTCGACGTCCTCAAACTTTTTTGGTCGATTTTCTCGTTTTTTATCAGTAACATCAAAATCACCACGTTTGAAACTTTGAAACCAACGTTCACATGTCTTGACGGTTGGAGCAAGATCGCCATAAGTCTCAACAAGAATTCGATGACTTTTTCTTTTGATTGAATAAGAAAATCATGACATGCCGCAAATGCTCTTTATTTGGCTTAAAATTAGACATTTTTAACACCAAAGAAAGGTATGATACGTCCACGTAAACGACTTAAAAACAACTGACTTTTGTAAACAAATGACTAACAAACAAAATAGCGTTTAGAGATAAGCAAATCCTTCAATAGGCTAAGAGCGCATTCTATTGGAATTAAAACGACATTTTAAACTTGCAGACCTGGTAAGCCCTTATTACGGCACATCAAAGATATATCCAACTAATCATATTTTTTGTTTATATGAAAAAAAAGCTTATCCAAATGTATCAAAATAATATATATGTATATATTTAACCTACTTAGTTCCAGAGATGCAGAGATTCAGTACATTATTAAGAGATTTTTGTTTTTAATTAATGTATCAGGTTCTAAATTATCTTTACACATTTTTAAGATAGTTTGAATTATGTTTTTGGAGAGCTTGAAAACTTTAAATAAGCAAACTTCAGAAATGTAATGTTTGAAAAGTTGCACAAAAGTATTGCATTTGTCAAGAATAACATGAAAAATAAGTTTTTAACAACTTTTAAAATTATTGGTATGCCTAATCTTAATTAAAGGAATACAATAATGAAAAAATAAATAAAAATGTATTAGTTATGGTCTATTTTTCAGTTTCGACCCCTTAGTTGTCCCACAGGAGCGCTTCCTTAAGGGGAGAAAATAATTTTGAATTAATCAATATATTATGACATTTAGTAGCATATAAATAGAAACAAATGCCAAAAATTCATCCATTGAGACAAAATGGATAAATACAGCTATTTAGACAGTAACTGGACAACAAGCGGAGTGCAAACATAGTGACATAGGGTCACAAATTAAAAATAGAAAACAGATGACAAAAATAGTTCAGAGTTTAAGTTTTTTTTTTTTTTAGCAAAAGTCAAATAAATAATTTATTTGAAACATCACTTTATCCACAAGTTAACACACTTATGATAAAACCTTTATAACTTGTATTTTTATCACTAATTACCTTAATATTATCAGAAACAGTGCCGTATCTGTTAAATGAATCTGCAGGTTGAGTTTCTGGCACATAAAGAAGTGACTTGAAGCTAACTTCACCTTCAGCAACAAAGTGAACATGTGCAAAAGGTTTGGACTTGTCTTTTGTTAAAGCTTTGTAAAATTCATCATATTCTTCTTCAGTTACATCGCTTGGTCTGAAAAAAGCAAACAAAAAACAATTTAGTGTATAATAATAGTACACCTCCATACTAGAAAGGATAAGAAAAATATACGAAACTAGTAATGATCATGCCATCATTTATAATAAAAAGGGCTTAATAATCACTAACTTTCTAGTCCAGATAGGTTTGTGATCATTGAGGCGCTCCCATTCCCAAACTGTTTTTTGTACAGATTTTGTTTTTGGTTTTTCTTCCTTCTCCTCTTCAACGCCGACATCTTCTTCCGCTTCCTCTTTCTTACTTTTCTCTTCTTCTTCAGTTTCCTCAATAGGTTCTTCAACAGTAATAGTCTATAAAAAAAAAAATTTAATGTAAATACACTTTATTAATGTAACTTCTTAAATAATCTTAAAAAATTAATCAGTATACCATATTTTTAAATATATAACTACCAAAGATACCACAAAACTATAAGGGATATTATCTGAACACTTTATTATATAAAAACAATCAAAACAACATTTACCTTGTCTGCCCAGAGAAAGATGGGGAAATTAATAAACTGTGAATATTTTTTAACAAGGTTCCTTAAAGTTCCAACTTCTAGATAGTCAGTAGCTTCATCTTTCAGGAAGAGGCTAAAAATAATATTAAATAATTAATCAATAAAAAATTACTACTAAACATCAAACATATCAAATAAAGTTGATTATTTTTTAAAATGTACAAACATATACACCAAGAATAAAGAAATGCAATAAGAAAAAAAAAGAGAGGAAATAAAAGTGCAGTAAAATATGGCTGCCAGCGCTACTAACTACTCTATTTTCCAATCATAATTGATTCATCTTTTACATATAAACATATTTTAAAGACATATCAAAAATTTAAAATAAACAAGGGCTAAAATTTAAGTAATTTAAATTAGTTAAGTTTTATTATATTATATTAATATAAGATGAGTAATAATATACTAGTAATAATAATACTAGTAATAATAATATACATAGGCAGCCGGGTGAGTGGTAAATTAACGAATCTGAAAATCCAGTTTCGAGATGTTTGGTACATAAACTGCATTTAATGCGTGATACAACCCATCAAAAATTCTTTATTCCTTATTGTACTGAAGGTCAGAAACTGTTTTTTGTCTCTCCCGAAAAGTTGAGTTTTTGCAGATTAGTGTTTACCGTTCACCTGAGGTGATAGGATATAAAACAGGCCACACCACAGCTATTCAGTTCTAAAACTTGGTTTGTAACTCCCATCCAGAAACAAAAATATAAAAACTTAAAGACAAATGGGTACAAAATGTAGAAACTTCCTAAAGGGAAAATCCTATTATATAGCGAGATAAAAGTAAAATTATACAAACTCTAGATTTTCCTGGAATGGTTAGTCATTATTAGAACTTGACACATGTCACATGTTTAGAATGTTCTAGGCCATTCTGGATGTGCCCATATATAAGAAAAGATCGACTGGTGACTTAATCTCATGCTGAATAGTGAAGCATCAAATTAGCTTCAAGTCAATGTTCTGTCACTGCTAGTTACTACTTTGTAAAGTTGTTACTAACTTGAGGTTTAATTCTTTGATTTATAATTTTACGTCAATATAATTTTTTAAACCCATATTGATGTTACAATATTAAGTCTTTCTAACATATGAGAATTCAATAGATCAAAATAATAACCTTATCTGAGTCCCTCGCTTGAGTGTGTTTCCTCTTGGATCTTCTGTTATACTGAAGCTTCCAGCATCAGATTCCCATATGAGTTGTACATCATCATTATGTTTTGTAGTTACAATCACACGATCAGCAACTAAAACAAAGAAATAACCACTTTAATTTTTATTGAAACATGGAAGTTTAAAAAAAATTTAATACTCAGGCATGCACACACGCATTACTTAATTTTAAATGCACACAAAGAGATCAATTTTTTTTCCCACTAAAAATGAGGCTCGAAATAAACTTAATAAATATATTCAGTGGGTACAAATAAGTTAACCTACCTAGAAAACTGGAATAAAATCCAACACCAAATTGACCGATCATATCCATCGTATCCTGAGCTGATGTTCCTTCATCTTGTAGTTTGCTAAGAAATTCTGCTGTACCCGACTTAGCAATAGTTCCAAGATTATTGATGAGATCATTTTTCGTCATACCAATTCCTGTATCAGTAATGTGAAGAACTTTGCCTTCCTTGTCAGCCTGTTGAATAATAAATGATTTACGATTAACAAGGCAACAAATCATATTGATATAAATGGATACTACATAATGAAGTAATCTATTGTGACTAAAGGTATTAAATTTTAGTTTGATGAGTATAACAAATTAATATACTAAAAAATTACCTTGATTTTAATAGAAAGTTCTTCAGTTGCTGATAATGCAGATGTATCTGTCAGAGATAGTAGCCTGATTTTGTCAAGGGCATCAGAAGCATTAGATATCAATTCTCTCAAAAAGATCTAAAAAGTAATTAACATTATGAAATCAAGCATCCATCAAGTAAACGAATAAAGAACACACCAAAATGTTTTGAAAGAAATTCACCTCCTTATTACGATAGAGAGAGTTGATAATAAGCTTCATCATACGATTGACTTCTGCCTGAAAAGCAAATTTCTCTGCTTTTTCACGTAATTCTTTTAATTGAGCTACATTAAGACCATCAAGTTTTATAGCATTTTCTTCTCTCTCCACAACCTGGTCATCTAAAGAAATAAAAATTTCAATTAAGCGAACAATAATAAAATTTTACTAATGATAATTTTAATTTTATAAGTCTTGTAATGTCTCACGAATCCAAACTAATAGTGAACTGGGGGAATTCAGAAATTTTGGAGAATAAAGGAGGAAAAACCACACGTTATAAACGTAAATAAAATTTTTTGTATCAATAAATTACATTACTCAAATGAGATTGATATATATGTATTCACAAAATAATTAACACATTGCTCGTTTGGAAGAAGACTGCTGCAATTCGGAAATTTTTGTTTTAGCCTTTTTTTGCCCTAAGGACATCAAATCTCATCAGATTTCTCATTGGCAGGAAAAACTAAAGAATCGTTCATGAGGAATAAAAGTTGGTAGCCGTGCATAACAAAGACGTAAAGGAGTGAAGAGCCTCTTTGCATCCTCCCAATCACTCAGATCATGTAAAAATTTAAAGGTCGAACAGACCTAGAAATTAAGCTTCTGCACTTAAATCTCATTCGAGGTCGCAAACTTTTGGACACTTTATAACAGTGGCAGGAGTGGTATCTCCTAAGCGAATAGGAATCTTTAACAGTTGATGATCAAGAGGGCAGGTCTTACAGTCGGTCAGTGATCTAATTTTATCTGAGTAATGTGCAATCCATTTTGAGTAGTAATAGTATTTTATTTAATTTATTAGGATTATTGATAACAAGGACTATCTGGAGGTCAAACAACGCTAAGTTGTGTTTCTCGATAAATCAAAGGTTTTTTGCAAATTATTTCCTCAGCTTCCTCATGGAATATAGGCTCTACTTTCAGGAAAACGTCTGCACTTATTGTAACAATAAGTAACAAAGAGCCAGTGTAAAACATTGTGAGAAGGTGGCATTTCCAAAAGACATTGAGAAGCTCTGGATTAGGTCGGATATTATTATTAGACACCAAGTGTCCGAACAAATATATGGAGGTCAAGTTGAATTTGCTTTTATTGAGTTTGAGATTGTATTTGTCAAGGGCCGCAAAGAGTCCTGAGAGGTTGAGATCATATTAATTTTTATCTTGCCCAAATACAGTGATGTCATGAAATTACAAAAACATTCCATTTAACTTCTCTTGAGTTATAACCTCATCAATAAGACGCTATAAACAAGTTATACCATTTGTCAACCGGTATATTTGTCAACCCCACAAGAATTAGGGTAAATTAGTAGTTTCCCCGCAGCCTTGAAAGCTGTGAAGTTTTTTTTCCTAATAGCACAGAATATTTTGTAGGAAGCCACTTTCCTTACAAAATCAATCAGATATGTGTCAAGAAACTTGAGTTGATTTATCCTCGTGAATAATCCATAACCATGCTATTGCTAGCTTCCAGTAACTAGTATCTGAGCCCTCCAAGAAGAGTTGCTTTCCCTAATCACTCTCTCAGACTGGAGATCAGGTGTTTCATCCCGTATGAACTTGAGTTCAGCCTCTATGTATCACCTGGGCTTTATTGCAATAGGCTTGCAGTCTGCTGATAGGTAACTGAATAAACCAGGAGGTTCTAAAGAGCAACAAGCAACAACAAATATAGTAAGTGGAGGCTTTGATCCAACAAAAGAGATTACAACATCAGAACGTTAAGTCATGGCAGCCAGTTAGTAATACCAATTCATTACAGACAAATAGCCAGAAAAATTAAAGAAGTTTGACAGTGAGTTCACCGTTCAATGGTGGGTTCAGAATTGTGCTCGTCACTTCTTTGAAATAGAAATAAACCTTTTCTTGGCAGAATAATTATAGTGATGAAAAGTGGATGACAATTTCATTACATTTCAAACAGTGGCTCCACAAAGGAGAAGCATTACATTTTCCAAAGCCTACAGCTCATCAAAAGAAGGTAATGGTTACTATTTGGTGGGTTTCATTCAGGCTGATTCACTAAAGCCTTTTGAATCCAGGCGAAGCAATCAATTTTGAATGCATCTGCTCTCAAATTGATGCTATGCACAAGAAATTGCATTGATGAAGCCTTTTTTGGTTAATCAAAAAGGCCCTTTTCTGTTAAAGGGCAATGCTCTGCCTCATGTTTAACCTCATGGCAACTATTTGAGTTTGGTTAGGAAGGAGACTCTGCCGCATCCACCTTTCTCTTCAAACCTCTCAAGAAACTTACTACCATTTTTTCAAACTAACACATGGACTACTTATCAAGAGATTATAAATTTCATTATCAAAATTCTATTTACAGGAAATGGCAAAGTTATTAACTCATAGCCAGAAATGTAACAAGAGTGAATTAATAAAAGATGTTTTAGATAATTTATTTTATATATTGAAACCACAAAATAAATGATCTATTCAAAGACCATAAAAACAAAAATGCATTTATTTTCGGACAACCCAAAAATTATAAATTTGGTGGCAACTAGACTTCTTTAAGATTTTATTTATTGATTATAGGAAATTCTAACTTTTGAATACAAGGTTAAATTTTGGTTTAAGCTATCGCTTTGCTCCTTCTGGGTGTGCCATACTATGGGAGGTTATTTGACCATAGTATTAACTCACTTCCCTCATTTCCTTTTTATTTAAAAAGTTCAGCGATTAGCTTTATAAGATCCCAGATTTTGACTCCCCCACACGCTTCAGAGATAAATAAACCCTCCCCTAAAAGGGTCGTTTACAGTTAAGTTCGGGGTCTTACTAAACGGCTCCATATTGGCAACACCTAGAAGTCACATAGCAATACTAGTACCAAAATTTGTTCTACTTGAATGAGGTAATTAAGTTTACAATAAAGTTGTAATACTAATATAATTTAACAAATGGAGAACAAATTTTAACAATACCTCTAACAGTTCATACGTATTTTGGAGACAGGATAGAAACTATAACATTAATACTGATCATTAATTATAATTAGCAAATAAAAAGGAAGTTTGATTAGGAATAAATACATTTTAAGCAATAATCTTTTGTACTATCTATAGTACAATAGGGAGTATAACTTAAGCAAGTATCGTTTGTGTTATAGACTTAAACCCTAATTCAATGAATTAGCACAATCAACATTGTCTGAATGACATATTTAAGCACATATCTGCGGCTAAAACAGTAAACAATAATTAGTATAACTTTCATAATTTAAACCATGAGGATCAATAAAATATAATACATTAAGGTATAACTACTGCAGTATCATGTCGGGTTTGTAACTTTCCATCTTAAATTCACCCAGCCATATATACATGACCATCATTGTTTCAACTAAATTAACAACTTTTTGAAGTTTATGAATAGGCATCTTCAAAATAAACAAACTTCAAAGAAAGAGACTATGATAATGAATGAAATATGAATATTTAAAAAAAAATAATAAAGGTACAAAGGAGGATTCAGTACTATTGAGAAACCGGTAACAACCAATCACGTGAATAAAAGACTAGAGATCATACCCGTTCTAGAACCTTCTCTGCTAGCTCCCAAATCATCCTCCACTGTTTCCTCAGCTTTAGTTGTTCCTAAAAATCATAAAAGTGATTAAAAGTCAGAGGTATAAAACTAAATGTTAACTAATTTTAAACATAATAAATTATAGAAAAAAAAAAAATCATCAAACCATCAGTATGTCTAAGAAAAACTGTAGTGTCTCCAATTTTGATTTGTTACTTTATTATCATAAAATATTTGTCAATTATTTGTATTTTTAAGAATGCATTTTAGATATTTTTTTCCTTTAACCGCACCATAATCCCTGAGTTAAAACGTTCATACTTTATCTCACCACTCTAAATAAAGCAAGGTGTGGGATTAAGGTAACATGATGGAATTGAATTAACATATATCAGCTCCATTTTCATGAAACACTTGTGTTCTTTGTTAATTTTTTTAACACTTCCCTAAAATCCTACTCCATTCATGAACACACTGGTCGATATCATTTTTTACTTCTCTCACCTCACTTCGTGATAATTTACTGGAATCTACAAGAAAAAGTCCACTTCTAGGATATAACCTAGTTGTTTATCTTTCAGATGGCAGAGTTACTAAGTTCACATGACCCAACGTTATTTACTTTTATCCTGTTTTTAAATGTATGGTTCTAATTTAATAAGCAGTTGTTTTAACTAATCTTGTCTTATTTCTTTTAAAAAACAATTTATAATTTAGAGTCCTTAAAGTTATGAACGTTTGTTGTGTGTAAGGAACGATAGTATTCCAGGGTTTATTTTTTAGGTGTACTTAGGTGTAGCAGCTTATTAAACATTAAGATTTATCATTGCTCTCACCCACAAATAAATAAAAGTTTGAAGGCTAATTGTGAAATGAATTTTAATAACTTACCCAAAAGGAACAGCAATCCTAAACCTAAAAATAAAAACTTCTTCATATTGTTTCTTCACCAGATATCTCGTTAATCCTTTTCGCCACCGGTATCAGATACTCACAACCACACTGAAAGTGACTAGTGACCGCCAGGACAACACCGGCCTATAGACTAAAACTCAACCAATGGTAGTAGTCCACGGAAGAACCTTCAGCCAATCAGAATGGTCCAAATACCATGCTCTCCACCAATCACCCTTGATGAAGTGTACTTTCTTACTGCCGACAATATTGTTGGCTATTGTAGGAGTACGTAGGTAATTGTGTATTGAAGACCTTTTATATAACCTATTCAAATTATAATTAGAAATTGTTCGCACCAAGCATATGCTTTTTAGTTACATGAGTATCATACATTTATTTTTTAACCGACTTCGAACGAAAGAGGAGGTTACTCAATTCGATACGGTGTGACTTTTTTTACTTTCACTTACCTATATATGAAATATATAGTAAGTGGAAGTATTGCGATCGTGAAAATTTTCGACTTCCGGTTTTCAACGGAAATACACCCCCTGAGTCGAAATAACCAAGTCCCGCGAAATGGTCTGTGTGTGTGTATGTGAACAGACTAGCTCAAAAACTATAAACCGTGGGAACCTGAAATTGGGTATTTAGTGTAGGTATATGCCCGCGATGTGACAGCAAAAATTTCATCAAAATTGCTCAAAGGGAGGGGGTACTTTATTTAATAACTTTTTACGTTTTTTTCGATTTTCTCAAAAACGGCTCTAACGATTTTGATTAAACTGAGTATTTGATCGATTTATATGCCCGAAATATGACTGTAAAAATTTCATCAAAATTGATTAACCGGAGGGGGGACTTTACTTAATAAATTTTGTATCATTTTCACGTGTTTTTTTTATTTACTCAAAAACGGTTTTAACGATTTTGATCAAACTTGGTATTTGATGTATTTATATGCCCGAGATGTGACTGTAAAAATTTCATCAAAATTGATCTACGGGAGGGGGGACTTTACTTAATAAATTTTGTACCATTTTCACATGTTTTTTTTATTTACTCAAAAACGGTTTTAACGATTTTGATCAAACTTGGTATTTGATGTATTTATATGCCCGAGATATGACTGTAAAAATTTCATCAAAATTTATCTACGGGAGGGGGGACTTTACTTAATAAATTTTGTATCATTTTCACAGGTTTTTTTATTTACTCAAAAACGGCTTTAACGATTAACAAAAATAAGATATGAATGTAGAAAAATGTGTGAATTTGGGAAATGATTATTAGCAAAACACGTCAATTTCTAATCTAAGTAAGTTGGTAAGTGAAAGTTGTGTGTTGCGCTTACGCACCAGATTTTTTTTTCTATGTACATATGTCCACAGATAACTCCGAGATGGATGGACCAATTGGAACAAAACCTTTTGCATCTGTAGAGTATTTTTCCTAGGTGGTCCCATTAAAACCTTTTTTTGGGTTCTTAATTTATTTAAGAAGTTATTGGGAAAAAGCTTGAAAATAAATATTTAATATCGCTAAAAACTTTTACTTATTAGAAAAACATATGCCATATATAACATAAGGTATGCTCCAACAAGGTATTAAACTCATTGGGAACAAAACAAATCTCAATATTGTTTTAATACTGGATGAATCAAACGGGAAAACCAACCAATCAAATTTAGAATCAAGAGAGTGGGGGGAGAACATAAGCAGTCTGTTAGTTATCGACGTGTTTCAAGTGCTTGTTGGAACCAACGTATACATAACCTTAAATAATTTTTCAACAATAGATTTCAATAAAGCCGCGTTTACACCGGAGTTTGAAACACGAGTTGCAAACAGAAATTGCAAACATCTCTAAAAACGCACATTTTTAGACGAAACATTTCGCTGTTGCAAACAGTTTTTCAGTTCTGTTTGCAACAGAAATTTTTGTTTCCACCTGAAGTCGGTAAAGATCAAAGGGAGTTGCAAACTTTTGTTTGCAACACTGGTTTCGGTCACTATGTGCCGTTGAAACACAAAACAGAAACATTTCCCCGCCATACCCTACGCTGCCACCTCCACTCTCACTCACGTGATCACTCGCACCACCCTGTCTCGACTCAAGTGTCATTTCTGCTGTCAAAATAACAAATATAGGCTATGTGTAGTCTACTTATAACGTCTTACCTTTATGTTATCCTTCAGAAGATCTATCAAAGCCTCGCACACCTCAGGTACAAACAAAGATATGGTTGATTTTGATATCTTGAACAGGTAACTCGAGCTTGTGTATGAATCTCCGGTAGCTAAAAAGCGCAATGTTACGGCTAGTTTTTCCGTTACAGAAATAGCCTTTCGGTAATTCGTATCCATTTTCGAAATTTTGTGACCAATCATTAAAGTTAGATATTCAAAATCCTCACTGGTCATTCTTACAAAGTTTTTAAAACTTCCGTCCGTTCTCAGTTCAGCTGATAGAGGGTCAACATCATCTCTATTTAAATCGCCCAACAGGTCGTTTCCACTGTACCTAGCTCTGGAATGCAGAGACGGCCTCACCCAGTATCTTCTCGGCTTACATTGCTTTGAAACCACGAAACACGCCGCCGCGGCTAAAATGACATCCTCGACACTTGACATCCTGGGAAGAACTGGTCCCAGGAACCAGAACATAGGCGAGTCATAATCAAGGTCGAAAGTGTTTCAAACATTTTCATGAAACATGGAAATAAAACCATGAAATAAAAATTGCAAACTTTTATTTGAAACTACTGTTTGCAACTGCTGTTTGCAATAAAAGTTTGCAACTTTTTGTTTGAAACTTCGGTGTAAACGCGGCTTAAAGATGTATAATATCCGCAAACAATATCGGTGTCGTTTTCTGTAGCGATATTAGTATACATATTAGATATTTTATATATTCACCGGTAACAGTAAACCTTAATTTAGATCAAGTCGACGGTATGACACCATAATCATAAGACCACGAAATTCGTGGAATTCCAAGAAAGACTGAGTATTGATAACCGTTTTAAAGCAGAACGTTAGACTTCTTCAGGTTCCCTAAGGTTCGTTTAAATTTAAAATCGTAGTCATTATTAATTTAAATTAGATTTTGATTTCCGACTTTCACTCGCTATGCACGTTAAAAAGGATTACAATAATTCCTGGAAAAGCTTATTTTCAGTTGATTTGGGGGCCTTAACAAAGGATTCAGCACCTCTGACTTCTTCCGGATACACTCGGTCACTGTGGGATATTAAAATACAATGTATCATATTGTATCAATCATGAAATCTCGTGCCGATTCTTCATCGAGTGACACTCCTGTTTTGTTATCCAGATTACTATTATAGGTTTCTAATTTTGTCTCTGCAACTATTGAGTCGTATAAATTAAAAAGGCTGTCAGTGCCAAATTATTTATTTTGAGAAGACGAAAATCTGCTATCTAAGCTCAAATGTAGCTCGAAAAAATATGAGGGACATGCCCAGTTATAAAATAATATACGTTATGCTAAATAATTTCAGTATTTGTTTGTTCCATCTCCAATTACATTTACGATGGCTAATTGTCTCATTTTTTCTTTAAGTTGCGATAACGTCGCTAGCTGGTGACACACAGGCTTTGCCATTTGGGGATAGGAGAGTCTAGATATAAAAAACTTTAAGGTAGGCACTTATTAGGAATTATTTCCATCATTCATTTTCCAGTTACTTTTTCGATTTTTTGCACTTTTCCACTTGACTCAATTGTGAGTAGTAATTGTTTCCTGTGTATAACTGAAATGTAGTAGAATAAAGCGTTATCAAAGAGCCAGATGTCAATGTTTGGTGATGTTCATCCATCAATAAAAACTGCAAAATAAAAGTTGATATCTCCCAGAAACAACCTCTTTGTATGAAAGTCCCCTCAGCAAAAATTTGGCAGCCAAGAAAATGCTTAATATCATAAATGCTATCCCACTAGAAGCAACAGTGTTTAGCAATTTATTTTCTTAATGATTTTTTATTACGAAGGATATTATTCCTAGTACTTAGCTATTAAATTTGGTCAAAAATTCATCGAATGGAATTACGAACATAATTGACTCAACATTGATCTTATTAAAAAAAAAAAATCCAATTATAATCATAGAAGGTAGGGTGTTGAAAGTTGTATAATACAGGCACCGCTATTCCACTTTTCAGTGTGTACTCATAAAATTGAAAAGGTGACTTTATATATGTATATAATTATAATAAAAAGGCCCGGTAAAGACGAACGTGATAGAGCATGAAAAAATTTCGAAGTTTTTTTAAAACCAATTTTAAAGGTTTTATACATTTGTTATGTTCTCCAACTAAAAAGTATGAAATAAAAAACATTTTATGAAAAAAAAATTAAACCGACTTCGAAACCTAGGAACCAGTAAAAATAAATGCACAGAAAAGTATGAAATAATTACCTTCTGATTTTTATGAATACACAGCAAAATTGAAAATGGTATAAAAAGCGGTAAAATGCACTTAAGACGAATAATTTTATTTTGATTTGTACATAAAAAACTCTAATTGTTATTAAAAATTGTGAAATTAAAATATTAAATACTATGTTCAATACGACATCTTTTCGGAGGCGGTGCAAAATTTAAAATGTTTAACACTAGACATTATGAAAACCTTAAAATGGATCTTCTCTTCTCATCTATTGATTTTAATGCCTACTAATGGAATTGTATCTGTAACATGTCATTTATATTCCTGTATCAAAAGTCAAGGTAAAAAATATTGTGATAAAATGAGAATATGGAGTAAAGACCAGGTCACGAAAGAATTTGCACACAGGATTTTCTTAAAATAAATATTCCGTCTGAGACTGGTGAAGCTCATAATTACATTGAAGTTACTATTTAGTCTGAGAGATCCAATGCTTAAAATAATAACTTAACTAAGCTCTAAGTTTTTGGAAGCTTGTTCCTTATATCTAAAGCTTGGAATTCCGTGCAGTAAAAATTTGAATACGTGCATTAAAAACTTCAAAACATGCAATAAAAATGTATTGCTTGAAAATCGGGCATTAAATTATTTTTGTGAAAAAAGATAGCTATTTTGGAAAAAAATAAGTAGTGGAGAGTTCGTTGTAATAGAACCTCTTTTATTTTTACAGATTACTTTATAATATTGATTTTGGTATAATCACTGAATTTTGGATCTTTTGTATAATACTATTGATATATTTTTGAAAAACATTCCGTTAAAAAAATCGGAACATTAAATATTTACTTAAAATAGTAAAAGCAAGATGTGTAATATACAGAGTAAAATACTCCCATGTAAGATGTAATTACATATGTATATTGGAAAAGGAAGATCTTAAAAAAGGAAAGATACTGATAAATTTTGTATAATTTTCACGTTTTTTTTTAGTTAGTCAAACGGTTTTAACGATTTTGATCAAACTGGGTATTTGATGTATGTGTGTGCAAAAGATGCGATAGCCAACATTACATCAAACTTGATCAACCGGAGGGGGGACTTTACTTAATAAATTTTGTATCATTTTCACGTGTTTTTTTTTTTTATTTACTCAAAAAAGGCTTTAACGATTTTGATCAAACTGGGTATTTGATGTATGTATATGCCAAAGATGTGATAGCCAACATTTCATCAAAATTGGTTTAACGGAGGGGGCACTTTATTTCATAACTTTGTAACCAATTTTTACCTTTTTTTCGATTATCTCAAAAACGGCTTTAACGATTTTCATCAAATTCGTGGTGTTTAATGAAAATTAGGTGTTCTTTAATATTAGGTAAGCTTTATCATTATTAAAATGTTCTGAGGGGGCTTAAATGGGGAAGGGGCCTTTTTTGTTTTCCTATAAAGTACCGTTGTATTTGTTTATATGGAGAAATTATCTGTCTCTTGTTTTGCCTAAAAATAAGACATGGCTAAATATGAGATGTGATAAAAATCAAGGAAACATATAGAGGATAAAAAAAGAAAAATATTCAGTCAACTCATAAAACTCGTTGAGCGCAAGCGGAGTACGCCTTTAATGGCAGACCATTGTTCATAAATAAAGCCGTTTTGTTCATTTGAGAAGTGGCAATTAACAAAACGCATTAATTTCTAATCTAAATAAGTTGGTAAGCGAAAGTTGTGTGTTGCGCGCACGCACCAGATTTTTTTTCTATGATATTCACATTTATTTTTCCACTATTGTTTTGATGTGTATTAAAGAAAATTACAATTTGTAATTTTTTCTTCAAAATACCAAATGATGTAATTTCGCGCTATAAAAATTCAAAACGTGCAATTTCGTGGAGTACAAAACTTCATTAAAACATCCCATTAGGCTTGATTCGGATAAGTAACTCGAGTTCGCTCTATTCTGACTTTCCAAAAAAAAATGCAATTGCGAGCGGAATCCGAGCTCTACTTATCATATTAGGCTCAAAATCTTTGCTGTACAATGCCTCTTGAAATCCTCTTACACTATTTTCACAACATAATATCATTAAGTAATAAATTTTCATTAATTTCTTCTTTATTTCTATTCAAATTTATTTTAATTTATTTCCGATTTTATTTATTTGATTAATGAATGTATCATTCACTATTTCGTATACTTTTAATTTTTTATAAATATTTACTTTTGTTGTTTATGTAAACTTATCTTTCATTATCCACCAATAGTTTAATTATTTTGCCAGTTGTAATTTTATTTTTTGTTCTAGTCAGTTAATTCCTAAGGGATCTCGTCTCAGAATAAAGTTTATTTTTTCTTCTACTCCAGTCTGTATGAGGATATAAATAAATTATGTAAAGATTATCTAAGAGAAGTTATATTTACATCAAATTTCTTATTAAAAAAGTTCCTATCGAGATATGTCTATTTCCCACTCTTTTCGATTAATCGCGGTTTTTGATCTTATAGATAGCAGTAGTTTTTTTTACTTAAATATATTTAAAAAATAAATATACATTTGTTTTTAATCAGCTTTTCCATTAACTAAATGTCCATAAAGCCTATCTTTTTTTTTTTTTTTTTTTTTTTTGTGAAATAACTTACTTACTTACTTACAGCGGCTCAACAACCCATTACTGGGTCAAGGCCTCCTGAATCAGCCTTCGCCAGTTGTCCCGGTCAAGTGCTGCCGTTCTCCAGTTCCGAGTTCTAAGGATGTGGCGAGAGTCATTTGCAACACCGTCCTCCCAGCGAAGCTTAGGTCTCCCTATCCTTCTTGTGCCATACAGCTGCTCTGACAGGACTTTCCGAGGGATGTCCTCTTCTGACATTCTAATAACATGGCCTGCCCACCTAAGCCTCCCGAGTCTGATGGTCTTAACGATATCAGGACCATTTAGGAGAATGCTTAGTTCGTGGTTGGTCCTTCTCCTCCATTCTCCATTCTCCATACGAAGCGGTCCGTATATGTAGCGCAAGATTTTCCGCTCGTAGACCAGTAGGCTTTGATCTGATTTCTTCGAGATGGTCCAGCTCTCAGAGCCATACATCAAGACTGGGCGAATGAGGGTCTTGTACATTAGTAGTTTAGTACCTCTGGCTATCATTCCACTCCGCAGTTGTGGCCGGAGACCAAAAAAGCATCTGTTTGCCAACGTGATCCTCCTGCTTATTTCATTTGCCACTTCTCCTGTAGAGTTAACAAGGCAGCCGAGGTAGATAAAGTTGTCTACTTGCTCAAAGGAGTAGTTCCCGAATTGAACGCGCTGCCCATGCCTATCCTCTTGCCCTGTGACCATGCACTTGGTCTTGTTCTGATTGATAACTAGGCCCAGCTTTCTTGCTTGGTCTTCTAGAGCTTGAAAGGCCTCGTTGACAGCTCTGAAAGATCTTCCTAAGATGTCTATATCATCTGCGTATCCCAGCACCTGTACTTGCTTGTTGAATATGGTGCCAGATGTGTCAATCTCGGAGTCCCTTATGGCTTTTTCCAAAGCGAGGTTGAAGAGTAGACAGGCAAGCGCATCCCCCTGGAGTAGTCGAAGTCCCTTGATAAATCATTCTGGATCCTCACCATGCCCCTTACTCCCAGCATCGTCATCCTGTACTGTCTAATTAGTTTCTTGGGTATGCCTAGGTCCTCAAGAGCCTTATACAGTTCCTGTCTATCAATACTGTCGTAGGCATTCTTAAAGTCCAAGAAAAGATGGTGAGTTTGTATTTTGTACTCTCTACCCTTTTCCAGAATTTGTCGGATGGTAAAGATGTGGTCGCTGGTAGATCTTCCACTTCTGAAGCCACATTGATACCGACCAATGGCCCGCTCTGCATATGGGAGAAGCTTATGATAGAGTATGTTGGACATTATCTTGTGTGCCGCTGGAAGGAGTGATATGCCTCTGTAGTTGTTGCAATTCAACTGGTCTCCTTTTTTGTGAATAGAACACATTATGGTTTTCTGCCATGCTGCCGGCAGTTTCTCCTCGGTCCATATGTCTATTATGATGTCTTGAAGAACTCTCACAAGCTCAGTTCCACCGGATTTGAAAAGTTCAGCAGGGAGGTCGTCGAAGCCGGGTGCCTTATTATTTTTTAACCTTTCTATAGATGAGAGGATGTCCTCCTCGTCAGGGGGTTCCCAATTTTCATGCTCATCCAAGATAGGTGGTACATAATCCTGAGAATCTGATATATTGAGTGGGAGGTTCGCGAAATGCTGACGCCATCTCTCGAGGATTTTCTCTTTTTCACATAATAGGGTCCCGTCAGTATCACGACAAACTGCTGTTCTAGACTTGAAAGGCTTTCTGCCTTCGTTTACTTTGTGGTAGAAATTCCGGATTTCGTTGGAGTCTTTCAGGGTTTGAATCTCTTCCATTTGCTTCTTCTTCCACTCTTCTTCTTTTGCCGGTGCAGTTTTTTCTCTTATCTTCTCCTCCGTTTGTATTCCTCAACGGTCCTTCGTGTCCGCCGCTGTATCTTCTTTACATAAGCTTCGTTCTTGAATTCTGTAGCTGCACTGCATTCCTCATCAAACCAGGGATTTGATGGTACCCTTTCCTGAAAGCCAAGGATCTCTTCAGCCGTGCTATGAATTCCTGTGGAGATTGCTTCCCATTTGTTGTCCAGAGAAAGATTCCCAATCGCTGTATCTTGTAATATTGTATCGAGCCTGGAGGCATATCTAGAGCATGTTTCTTCTTCTTTCAATTTCAAAGTGTTGTACTTCTTACGCCTCTGTGCACGTTGGGTTTTTATCATAGACATGCGATCCCTCAGCTTAGCGATCACCAAGTAATGGTCAGAGTCGATGTTGGCTCTCCTACGGGTCCTCACATCCAATAAGTTGGATCGGTTGCGAGACGTGATGAGTAGGTGATCAATTTGGTTAACTGTGGTCCCGTCCGGTGAGGTCCAGGTTCCTTTGTGAATGTTCTTGTGAGGGAACAGGGTCCCTCCGATAACCAAATCCCTGGAGGCTGCAAAGTTAACCAGTCTTGAACCATTATCATTTGTGAACTCATGCAGGCTGTGCTGACCTATTGTTGGAGAGTAGGCTGGCTCCCGGCCCACTTTAGCATTCAGATCCCCAGCTACAATCTTAATGTCATAATTGGGGCAGCGGTCGAATGTGTCTTCTAGGAGCTCGTAGAACTCATCTTTTTCCTCCTCTTGTGATGTTTCGGTGGGGGCATGGACACCAATGATTAAGTAGTTCTTGAACTTTCCCCTAATTCTCAGCAGGCAAATACGTGGGCTCACTAGTTTAAAGTCAATGACATGTTGCCTATACATTTTGTGGATAACAAATCCTGTGCCATATTGATGTAGTCTGTCATGGCAGCTGTAATAGACGGCGTGAGTTCTTTTGTCTAATATTCCACTTCCAGTCCACCGGATTTCCTGTATTACGGCGATGTCTATTGAGAATGCGGTCAGCTGGTCTAAGAGCACTTTCAGTGCCCCGGGTCGGTATAAACTGAGTGTATTCCAGTGTCCAATTTTAAAAGTTAACTGGCGATTGTTACGCTCTTTTGGAGCAGAAGGAGTATATGTGCGTGAAGACTGGGACCCCCCCGAATCCGATCGGGTCCCTACGGGGACTAAATATTTGGTCGTCACCTCCATATCAGTTCAGGCTGGCAGAAGCTGACAGGCTTCTCCACAAAATGTTTTACAGATGGGCTTTGTGAGCTCTCCGATCCAACCCCCAACCTGGAGGACCAGGAGATTTGAAGTCAGGGTTCTCTTCCCTTAGATGATTTGCCTTCACCACGGCTGAAGAATCCCATCTATCCTCGCAGTGCAGATGTAGCCCTGCAGCACAGGTTAACCTACATATGGTCGCTATGGTGGGCCTTGCCAATGTCATTCATCTTCAGCCCCACCAAAGCGCTGGGTGCACTGCTGCCAACCACCAGGAGGTTTCGTGTTGGGGTCCTCATCCCCTAGGAAGCCTGCCTTCACCTCGGCTACGAGCACCTCCTGCCCCCCTACGTAACCCCGTAGAAGGGGCCCTTACAGGGTGCTACCAGCCGGACCAGCTGGACCCCGGTTTTTTAGCGAGGTGTTACTCCTCGATTTGGTGAAATAAAATCCAGAAATAAAAAAAAGAGCCCCTCATGCCTCTCATGCCAAAGAAAAACAAGTTTTCCTCTAATAGATACTAGTACTTCATTAAACGATTCAACAAGTTATGATCTCAGGAAAATTTGGTGAAATAAAATCAGTCAAATTTTCCTGAGATCATAACTTTTTGAATCGTTTAATGAAGTACTAGTATCTATTAGAGGAAAACTTGTTTTTCTTTGGCATGAGAGGCATGAGGGGCTCATTTTTTTAACCTGCCACGGTAAGACGAATAAAAACTAACAAAAACCTGAATAAGGTATTACAAATAATATAACAATATTAAAAATATTTCAGCAAAAGTATCTACTTTTCGAACTTCAGAAAGGCCCTCATCTAAATTTTAATATATGTATATCTTTTTTTAAAAATAATTTTACAACTAAATTTTTCATCCTGGAAATGTTAATTTTTCGAAATTCAAAAAAGCCACAAAAATTTACAGCTGCCTCGGGACCTGAGTGATCTAGGTACACCACTAAGCAGATAACCAATTGAAACTTAATTTTCAAATATTTTATAGTCAGCAATTTCTTTATACTAGAGAAAATAAGGGACTCTTATTTACTTCAAACAAACCAAATTAAAAGCACTTTACTACAATTTTTTTCCTTGGCTATTTAAGCCCTATCAGATAGGTTCTATGTAACAAAATCTACCTCATATAAAATAATTCTTTATCTTGATTGAACAAGACAAAATAGTTTTTCAGAAATCGTATAGAGGAGAAACGCTTTGAGATAATATAGTACCTCTTACGTTAAATCAATTTTACGAAACCATTGACTTCATATCACGGGCATATATATCCCTACCTCAAATACCACTTCTAAGATAAATACATCGGATATATACAAGGTATACATCGGAAAGCGAGATTTGAATATTAGAACTCAAGTGACACGTATTTCCATAGAAAACCGGAATTCGAAATTTTTCACGAGCTTAATACTCTCCCATTCTATATATTTCATTTTTCTTGGGGATAACTTTCTTAGCCTTCGGGAAAGAAGAAAGAACATTAATCCTAAATTGTCAGGTTTGTCAAATACAATATTCCACATTATAGTCTTGTTTATAAGTGCATCCTTAAAGATAAATATTTCATACACGAATTTTTAAATTTTATATTTTATTAAAGTAATTTTGCAATAAACATCAATGTTAACAAAACTTAGGCTTCATAACTCGATGTTTTCGGAAAAGTGATGTTTTAGAAACATCCAAATCGATGTCACATCCCTAATTGGAACTATTCTAAAATATGAAGTATTTTCATTTTTTATAATAAATGTCTGAAATTAATGATATTGATAGTTGTGCATAGTTGCATAAACGGACTTTTCAGATCATTTTATAGTTAGTTAAAAATTTCAGTATCAATATTTTTTTCTAAAATTTGAAGAAAAATTTATTTAATCGATCTCATTTTAGGTGCATTCCGACTTCTATGAATTAAAAATTATGACAGTTACATTTGAAATTATTAACTATTTTTACTATTCGAACAAATCTTAGGTAATTGAGTAAAATATTGCATCTTGTAATTTAAGAACGTGTCATCGTTCATTTAAAGCTTGTATGTAATATAGTTTATTTATTTATTTGAAACAAAATGGGCTCTTCAACCACTTGGGTCATTTTAGCCCCCATAGAACATTTGCAAAAGTATGAAGAGAAATATTAAAGAATAAATAAAATAATACAATAGTAACATAAAAAATTTTACTATAAATTGATAGTTTATTAATGGTATACAGGATTAAAGCTTTTATCTTAGTTTCATTTTAATAAATGTATCCTTAGTTTTAGTAATGTTAAAATATGATATAATAATCAAACCACATAATCAGAGTGCGAATGATTGTTCAGCCTTTTTGCATGCAAGAGGAAGTAAAGCCTAAATAAAAAAAAAACAATGAGGTATTTCGTCAGCAGTCTTTTCACACCCAGGTCGTAATGACCTAAATAATACAAACTGTTGACCCCCTCAACAGACAACCAATATCACATAAATTTTCATTATTAGATATGCTCGCAAATTTTATATTCTCACTATGTTACTGTGAATTAAGCTATTCGAATTAATGAGGGCTTCAGCTGAGATGTATGGATTAATATAAAATATTCTATTGATGAAAACCTATTTTTGGAATCATTAAGGATGCATATTTACATGACACTTGGATTTCAAACGAGATTGTTAATCAAACATGGTTTCCATGCCATAGTTATACGTCATTATTCAAATTATTGTATCGTCGTAATTGGATTATGACATATGTACATAGTATGTAAACAACACCAATCTAACTAATTCCAATAAGTTGTAATAATTATCAATGAATGATAATTACCTACATTAGAACGATAACTATTTCGTGAAATAATTCATTGAGTGTTTTATATGGTCTACCTTAACTGTTTATAACATGCATGTATCATTTCTTTGGAACCTAGTCTAATTCAGTGTGACCAATAGCCACTTAAGGAGACCTCATTATTCAATGAAGTGACAACTTAAATGATACAATTTATAGGAAGTATAGAGGTGATGATGGTTCCTCTTCAGTTATTAAACTTCCTTATATAGAATGGAATTTTGAATATTTATGAACTGTAATTCTGGCTAAAGGATCTAAGTTATTTATTTTTCTAGTGTTGTCTTGGTCGTTAGACTTTTATTTGAACGTGTTTTAAGACCAAAGTAATCTAGAATCGTAAGCGATCTTTATTTAGAGATTAGCTTGTGACCAGAATGTGGTCAACCACGGTTATGAAAAATTGAACTTTAAAAGTTATTTCTGTACTTTCATAGTTTCATTTTTGTTCATTAGATCCGAAGATCATAAAACAATTGTAATTAAATAATAAACCGTATCTTCGTGATTTCCTCCACATGAATTCAGTATCGTGTTTCACCAAACTCGGCTACCGTAGAATATGATTGGAGCAAACGAGCTCACAGTAGTTTAAAGAACAAACAAATAATTATACGGTAAATAATCCGACAAGAAATATTGATATACATTAATAAAATATTGATCAAAGAAATTTCTTGCAACATTAAGAGGACGAGAGGAGGGTTAAAGAGAGAGATGAAATAAGATTAACCCATTCAAATAACTGCAAGATCCAAAAGTTATAGCATCATTCGAGATTACTTTGCTATAATTTATTATTGAGGTCCTGACAGCTCACTTTAGCATTCTCAAGGCCAGTGAAAAAGGTTCGAATACGCCACGTGGGTGTTGAAATTCATTTTCAGGTGAATTACAAGTTATATTTTTTATCAATCTATGGCAGTTAAAGAACACATTATGATTTGTGAAACATGAACCTAATGTTATTCATCTTTGTCTATCTTTATCCTATGTTATCTATCTTTGTCCATGGCTTAATGTCCATAAATTAATACAACTCGCCCATATCTCACGCTTACAATGAATTCCTATAAGGTTGGATTCCTCTCTAACTCTTTTGGGGGGTATCCACCGAAATATTGAAAAAAACCTTTAAAAAAAATATTTTCTAGCACCGAATAAATTCATATTGAAATGTTTACTCAAGATCTACACATACACATATATCATGGTCTTCATTGAATAATGAGGTCTTCTAAAGTGTATTATGGTCTCACTGACTTCGACTAGGTTCCTGCGTAATGATACAATCATAATTTTTCGATAAATGTCCAATCCAATTGAAGAATTAATTGTGATCAGTTATACTCTATAACATTTATTAATATTATCAAAATTTTGATACATTCCGCATTTATCCTTATTATTTGTCGTACCGTAAATTATTTTAAAGTTATAACGTAGGGAGTGTTAAGTCTAGGCTTAAGTTGATGACGGACCTTGGACCCTTCTCTCCAGTCGATAGTCTCTTTCCTCCAGCCTCTGACCTTAATTCCCCTTTTTTATTTTAACTTTTTTACTTTATATTACTGCTTTATATAGGTGGCGACCGAGCGGTCAATCCCTCAATATTCGGTTTGTTTATTAACAACAAGTAAATCTCCATGTTGAATTAATATTTCTCTACCAATTGTTTTTATTTTTATGCTTTAATAAGATATATTTCAATTAAAATATTATTGGGACATTAGATATTTGTGGTACCAATATCTACCTACAGTCACCAATATCTACAGCCAGGTGCTTTAAAGCTACAATATCAAACCCCGCGGTGCACCGTCCCTGTAGTATGATGGTGACAGATGGGCGTTGTATTTTACTCAACAGATCATAACATTGTTTATTCAATCGACTTTCAAAACGAAGACAAATAATATCTTTGGTAACACTTTTTCTTTGCTAATTCTGAGCGTAGTTTTTTTTTTTTTTTTTCAGGTTATAGGGTCGTAATATAACCGAACTCTGTTCATTAAAAATGGACCTTGATTGGCTAACTAATTAAAAACACTCGTATTATCTCAAAGGTACGGTAGGGTGCAAAAAAAAAAGAAAAAGAAAAAGAAAATAGAGAACCAAACTCTGTTTTCCAAATAAAATAAAATAGAGAAACAATCTAGGTTTTACCATCGGCTGGCATAATTACGTACAAGTTAGGAAAAAGAAAATCCTTAATCCGGCTTATTGCAAGGAAATATATAAATTTTTTAAGAGGCGGCTAGTACCGCCATTTGATTATATACTTTCTTTTTATCAAAGCTTCTTACTTTGATTATTAAAATAAAATTTCATAATCTATTTGCATTTATTAAAACAAAAAAGTTGGAGAAACACTGTAAATTGGAATGGAAATAGTTGAACAGCTAAGACTGATTCATATAACAACAATGATTCAGCTTTAAAAAGTGGTTAAAATTAAAAGGATGATTTAAGAAACATCTTTGGATGGATTTTCCTTAGTTAAAAATTAACATGAAAATCCACTGTTAAGTTGTTCTGCATTATCGTCAGAAAGCAAGTGTCGCTGGCATTGCCTAATGTCCATGTATTTGCACTGTTATTTAATTTTTAAAATATCAATTTACAAATTAAGTATGTTGTAGTTTATTTTTTTCAACTTTGATTAAAAAAAATTAATATACAAATAAAATGTTGTATCACTGACTAACCTTGGAAGGTCTTGAGTTTTGAACTTGTTAGCAAATAGAAAAAAAAATTGAACTTTTAAATAAAATTAAACGAGCCCATCTGATGAACCTACACTAGGAAAGGTGTGACATATTGAACCGCGGTCCACTGTCACTACCTTGAAATAGCTTAACAGAGCAATGATACTGATACTGTAGACACAGCAAGTTTCATCTTACAGTTTCTGAGAGAAGTCGGGTAGGATTACTAGGCATAAAGCTACCCAACTGCTAAAAGTTAATATTTAGCTTGGTTTTAAAGACATATCACCACTGACAATAAAATATTAAATATGAGCGTTAACTAAATATGATGCCTTTAATGAAACTAGAACAATTAAAAAACTTTCCGCTTGAACCTTAAGTGTAAATGGGCTTCAGGGTTCAATACTAAAAGAGATAAAAACGAACTTCTGTTTCATACTGACGAAGAATTTTCCTTCTGAATAGAAGGGAATTTTTGAAAGCTTTAATTATGAAATTTTAAAATCTCTTTAATAATGAAAAAAAATTGAAAGCTTTAATAATGAAAAAAAAAATTGCAAGCTTAGGTAAATTTTTGAAAGGTTTAATAATAAAAACTCAAAGATAGACGCACATAAAAGGTTTTTTAAATCAGAAAATGGTGAGAAAATAATCAGAGTCGTTTCGTTTAAAGTTCGTACGGTAATTTTTAGAATTACCACCTGTGAAGTTAAGCGCTCACACCATAATGATTCCAAGCACGCTATGGCCTATTACATATTAACTAACGGCTCTTCTTACCGGTTCCCAATTTGTTCGCTGTCAATCCATTTAATATTTAAAAAAAAAAAAGTATAGATCTCTATTGATTGAAACGTACGGTCACCGGACTTTAAATCGCCATTAGTATGATTCTGGCTGTTGGAATTCCACAGCCACACAGATTTGTTAGCTATTCACCTCTTCCCATTCAAATATTCAATATTTTTCCTACTTGTTGTGATTTATGAAATACAAATAGATTATAAAATTTTATTATTATAATCACAGTAAAAAGCTTAAGGTATTTTCCTTGCGAAAGACGGAGTAAAGGATTTCTTTCTGAACTTCTATATAATTAGGCCAGCATGGAAGAACAGAATTTTGTTCTCCTAAACAATTTTCTACACGTATAAATACATACATAGAAAAGTTGTGAATCGCAATTAAATGTTTAAATACGATCCATTTTCCATCGAGGACATAAAATATTACTAAAAGAAAAAAAAAGAAAAAAAAAAACTTTTATATAGAATTATTTGGATCTTTGTCTTTCGGGGTATGGCTTGGATCTTTGAGGACTTCGTCGGCGAGCGGTCCTAGAACTAACCGCCTTTGACGTGGCTAACTTTTTTGTACCTATTGGAAACGCCTTTGTCACTCGGCCATCCCTCATCAGGAAATATGATATATATATATGAATATATGTCAGATAGTACGATACCAACGGAGGTATATACATAATCTTCATAGTACAAATGAGTAGTTGATTTTTACCGTACATATTGTAGTATATATTTCGGTGTTAAAATATTTAAGCTGATAAGTACGACAGATACAAATTCCCGACCTTTATATCCGAGCTGTCGCTTACTAGAATCCTGCTTGCTACCTTGAATCATACTTTTTAAGTACATAATTATTAACAAAACACATTAATTTACAAACCCATAGTAATTTAATTCTTCTGAGAAAAAATGTGAATAAACATTATATTCTATACAAATAATAAGAATTTTTAAAAAATAATAAATAAACTTCAATAAAACAAAACAAGCCTAAAGAAACATGACAATAAGAATCAAATGATTAAGTGAAGAAAAAAAAAGATTAGAAAAATAGTAGCGTTCAGCAACTACACAATAAATACCTTTTACGTTCATATTGACGAACTTACGTACATACATTCATACTTACATATACTGAAACATATACATTTGTATAAAACTATAATATAAGTACGTCTCATGTAACATGTGTCGTTGTTGATGCTGCAGAGGTCTATGCACCAGTATCGCTGGAGGCGGGCCCCTGGAGTACCACCGGCGACACAACTAACATGTACATTGTATACAGAAATGTATGGTATGTACAGTATACAAAATAAACTCCCTTCTGGCAGGGTTACAGTTAGAAGGAAAATATTAAAAAAAACATTATATTCTAAAAAAATATGTATCAACAAAATTTTAGTTGAAATTTACTTAAAATTCCTATTATTTATAATAGTAAGTGAGATAGTTCATTTTAATAGAAATTATTAAAATGATTGAAAGGTTTAGATAAATATTAAAAATTTTGAAGTCATTAATAAGGACTTACTGTTGATCTGAAGAAATTAGTATATACTAAGCCGGTGCGACCCAAATGACAACACGGATTGCCTATCTATCCTCCTTACCGGGGCTCAGACGTCAATCAAATAAACAAATCAATACCTACTTTAAAATTATTTAAAAAAAAATAAATCTATGGTATATAAATAATGTTGAAATTCCGTTTGTTTGTTTGTTCTATATAGAAATCCATACCGTTTGTCCTAAATTCTCCAAATTTCGCATAGTGGTTCTTTGATACCAGGTGCGAACACCTGTCCATATTAAAATTGCATAACTTTAGCCAATCTCTGGGTATATTCTTTATTGTTATAAAAATCGTTTTGATATCGCTTTACATTGGTTTTTACTAAATCGACCGTTTGAGTCGGTAAAAGTCTCACTTTATAGATTTAAAAAATGAAATTCTTCGGGTGAAGCCGATATATACAGCTAGTATTATATAATATTGTAATAACCTTCGAATAGATCGAAAAAATATGCCTAATAATTAAATCATCATTTATATAAAATCATATGACCATAATGATTAAAGTTTATTCATAACTATCCTATTACTTGAAATATACTTAAGCTGTTAATTAAATATTAACTATTAACTATGTATAAATACATATATATATATATATATATATATATATATATATATAAAACTATAAATATTAATTAACTAGCTATTAAAATTTTATGATGTCAGGTTTCTTCATAATAACTCAAGGAAGAGTGAGTACTTATTAAATGTTCGATTCGATTCATAAATTATATCAAACTGTCGCTACTCAAAGAGTTTAATTAAATATTAGATAAATTATTACCGAATGTAGGTTAAATTTATTTTTTAATGATTTTAACGTTCAACGTTTATATTTTTTAAAGGAGTTATAAATTAAACATTGCCCATAAAAAAATAATTTGAACGATTGGAAAAATCAGTAAATCATTTATTGAAAAATATTAAAAATTTAATTAAAAAATAAAACAATAATAATCGGGTTGAAAAAATTTAAATATTTTTAAACTTCATTATTAGATTTTTTTCCTGTCGCAGACTATACATTTTATAAACACCTAATTTAAAGATATATGTAGACATTATAATGAAAAGAATCAGTACCTATAACTACCTTAAATATGGGGAAATGAGTCTCAAATATTTCATAATATTTGAACATTATTATTTTAAAGTAAAACCAAATAAGGCCTCCTTAGTTAAAATAATATTTTACTAAATCATACACATTCCAAAAATGATGTTTCGTGTAAAGTATTTTTACTCATTTTAGTTCCCGAACTACGACATGCCTAATTCACATAACTAAAATATATATTGCTGTATAATATTAACGTATATGAAATGTTTTTTAAATACGTTGAGATGATTATGTTGGTTGGGAAATAAAATATTTGTTTTGTTTTATAGTCTGAAAATATAATTTACCGGGATAAAATTTAAAAAAAGGGAGAACAATTTATTCTCTCTGTGAAACAATAAAATAGCATCAATGATAATCGAAAATAATCAAATAACTATTTTAAAAAACAAAATGTAACTTTCCAAAATCGATGTTTGTAGATATAAAACTGTAAGAACAATGACAAAACAGTTTAGCAATATATTACAGGGTATACTTATTAACTATAAATATCTGTTTTTTTGATTTTTTCGCATGTTCCGAATGAGGCGCAGATACTTAAGAAAGGTACTTTGACTTAAAAAAGAATTAAATAAAGATTATTTAGGAATAAAATTAAATTGAAAATATATTGAACAATAATAAATAAATAAAATATCAAGTTTTCACCAAGCGGCAATAGATCAAAGAACAAATAAGCTCCACAACTGAAGCCAAAGGGACGGTGGCCGACTTAAAGCGAATAACATAGCTGCCCTCGTTTTAGCATTGACCCAGAAAGGTTCTGGGCCCATTAGATTCCTCGCCTTCACAACATTCGGCTAAAGAAGCCATTATTCGTGCCATCAATCATTACTGATATATCTTTCTTACCCAATGCCCAAGTCCGCAGTTACATTTTGGTTATATAAATAACTAAAATATGATGTTTTAAATAAGTTTTATAGTAGTTTTGCAAAAGTTGAATACATGCGTACATTGTAATCTAACAATATCTGTTTAAAAAGTTGGTCGCTAGTTGGCTACTTACAAATTATTAATATTTTTCGTGACATTGACAATATTAGTATTTGTCATAATACTAATATTTGTCGTAGACGGTTATTCAAACCGTGATTATTTCTTTTCGATTCTTAGGAAACATTAATGGTTTAAATAGATCAAGGTTTTCATTTAAATTTTATTAGGTGTTAATTAAGGAATTGTTCTAATATGTCCCAAATTTTTCAATGTGGGACATATTAGAGATCTCAAAATACTATACAAACCATAGGATCATTTTACGCTTTAGGAAGCAACATTACATATGGATTTAAATACGTGGCATGGGGCATGAGAATTTTGTTCATTTTCAAATTTTCCAATAAGCCATAGAAAAATGTGTATAATCAAACTGTATTAGGAAAAAGACAAATAATGACACTGTTCGTATTACTTTATAATTTTGACAATATAGTTATCAATGTTTCTCATACAATCCAAAGTTTTTATCCTTGAGTTATTCCTGTTAGGGAGTACTTTCGTACATTCCACAATGTAATAGGAATTCATAACTAACTGAATACTACACACGCCTAAGTGTTTACTGTAGGCATATGATAAAGACCCGCATGGGGATCAGAGCCCCAGTTGGCACACCTGCTCAGTGGGTACCATTACCTATGAGAGGGAGGAAATGGGAAATATAGAGCGGTGGGCGTCAAAGGAAGGAGCGTTACGAGGAAGGTATCGAGACTGAATCAATACCCTGCAAGTCATTCAGCTTCGGCCGCCGCGAGCTGCTCAGGCGCGGCCCGTGACGTCGACCAATGGCTGTCCGGGAGGTCGCCCATAACCAGTCACCTAGGGGGTAGGATATCTCTTCACTTCTGCCACCGCTGCGAGGTTACGAACCTGAGGTAAGCCAGCTAGCCAACCTTTTTCAAACTCGAAATAATTCGACAATCAATGAAGCAGTGCAAAGCCCAGGCCATTTTTGTGATTATTGGGCCTTCTGTCTTGGCCCCGTAACGATTTGAAAAATCAATTCATTGTCGTAACTTCCCTTTCTAACTCCCGAAAATTATCTCCATTTGTTTGGAAGCAACTGTATTTTACCGCCTAGAAGACTCAATAATAGTGATTAATTACAATAAATCAGAGGAAATTTCCACTCATCTAATTCAATCACAACTGTTATTGTAATTCAAATTATATTTTTATTAGCAAATTATTTTTAATTTTTAAATAATGAAATTAAACATTAAAATTAAATTGCTTTTTAAAGACATTTTAACTTATATTAGAAAAAAAATGGTTTTTTCTAAAAACAATTGCATATCTAACATCAATTATAATTTTATATTTATTTTATCTAAATAAATTTATAACTTTTTAAAATAAATTATTCAATTTTAAAAATATAGACAGTTTATAAAGTCAAAAATTAATTGATTGCATCAATAGCAAAATTAGTTTATTACAATAGTTCATTAACAGTTCTGACGTTTATTAATAAAATAAAATAAAAATAAAAAAAAAATTTGGTATAATTTCAGTAAAACCCTCACTAGAAATATATAAACACATGAATAGTGCCCTACAAAATATCTTATTCACTGATAAGTAGCTAGTGATAAAACGAACCGTGAATGTTTATTAGTTTCCTGTGGAGTTGAACTAATGTTTGCAGTATGAATGGGACTCATATAGGTTTTAATTTTGTTTAGCATAAAAATGTTTAAATTTATTTGTTAGTTTAATTTTTTCAAACGGATTAGTTTAAATATATTAACAGAATTATTGTTTTTGGTTAAACTGTAAATGCCTCAATTTTCTGTTTCTATTTTTTTATTGCACAATATATGTAAAATATATATATATATATATATATATATATTTTTATATATATTTAGTTAAAATAAAATGTAGCTATCTTTGCTATGATGACACATCTTGAACTATTCATGCTTTCAATTTTATTATATTAATGTTCATCTCTCTGTTATACATTAATTAGTGTACTATTGCTTTGATATTGCTGAACTCAATGCTTTGAAGAATTTTGATTTATCATTGAGTGGTATGATTTAATTAATTTTAAAAAATTTTAATCAAATTTTTGAATAACAATTTTACTTGTAAGTTATTATTTTTAATATTCATTATCATTTAAAGAAATGAAAGTTTTTCATATCTAATTAAAATTAAATTATACATTGAAATCATTCAGTTTATTGAATTATTTTTTTTTTTTTGTTTTTTTTTTTTACAGATTTCTGCAATTCTACTTATTTACAAACAATGGCTGGTGGGCAAGAGCCAAAGTGGCAGAAAGATGCAGCAGATCAGAATTTTGATTATATGTTCAAACTCCTCATCATAGGTCAGTAATTCTTTCAGCAATCTCAGATTGAACATAAAATTTAATTTTCACCTATTTTTAGGACATTTTAATCAAGTTTAATTCTTAGCCCCCAAAAAAAGATAATCAATAAAGTAATGTCAAGTTCAAATGTTCCCTTCATAGATTTAAAACACATTAGTAATTTTTTTTTATTACTAATAAGTTGATAAAAAATAAATTATTAGTCCTGGTTATACATTGTATCATAGAAGACACACTGTATTTCGAATTTGAATTTATTACTAATATAATGAAATAAAACTTGTTTATAAAATGTAATCAATTTAAAAAAAAACTTATTGAATTTTAAAATCGAGTATTTTGCTGATGTTTTTGTTTAATTTCAATGCAATGGATATAAAGCATGGGATCATAATTGACGCATTACGTAATCTTTTGGATTGGTATAAATATTAAATATAGCTCATAATGACAGCTTACATAAAAATCTGGCTGTGCCAAATAAAATTAAAATTTTGGAGGTTATAAGAATATAAATGAATTTTAAAAAAAGTTTTTATTAACTTATCAAAATATTTTCTATTCGGTATTGACAGGTATATAAATTCACAAATCACAAATCACAAACTAATAATAAATGGCTTAGCTTTATTTATCTTTTTTTTATCTATATAGAGCTATAGATTTATCATGTTTCGAAAACCAGAAGTACCAAAAGAATGTAACTATCATTGAAGAGTTTGATTTGCAAACAGTTTGTGAGGGAAAAACTTTTAATTCTAATTAAAACAATTGCCGGTCAGCAAGTTCACAGTTTTTTTCAATTTATACACTAATATAACTACAATATTATCAATTTTAAGCAAGGAAAGTGTCATAACCAAATTAGTAATATATATAATCTAAAGGTAACAATTGTAACAATGAAAATATAAATCTGTCTATTGATTAGTTTTAATGTTTGTAATTTTGACTTGTGTCACTATTATGCTAACCGGTGATATATAAAATAAAAATATTTTATATAGATGCCTGAGGCAGCAGCAGCCATACAGCCAACGTATTCATTACATATTGTAATGAATGGTATATGCAGAAAAAAAAAATAATCCCCTTTAGGGCAGGGTTACTGCTGGCAGGAAAACTAAAATTGGTTTCTGTGTTATACTTTATATATTTAACAATATTTGTTTATCACCTATCTTAAGGATTATATAATGGTATTTTAACACCATAGTAGCTAAATGGTTTATAAATAGTGATGTAATAAAAGTAATAGTGAATATAACATTTAATGTAAACATAAAAGCAATAGTGAATATAACATTTAATGTAAACATAAAAGTAATAGTGAATATAACATTTAATGTAAGCATAAAAGTCCATTTTGACTGAATAAGGTTTTTTTTGGTTGATAAAATCAAAGGGGGTTCAGACTTATTTCTGGTGGTGACTAGCCAAAATTGGAAGTTGGACTGACCCCCCTGGAAGGGGGACAGGGAATATATATTGATCAAGGTTCGGTTTTGAAATTTTAATGCTTGATATATTTAATAAAATGTTTATATTTAAGTTATGATGGAATTATTCCATCACAATTCAATGTTGAAAATTATTCCTAAATTCTCTTATGGAGATCTGTTAAACAAGATACAGAGCTAGGGTAAGGAATAATGTTTTCAAATTAATTATAAAAAGATAATAATAATAGATAAAGATAAAATTATTTATGTTTTTAATAGCTTATTTCTAAGAATAAACATAAATCACTTTATTAGCAGTGCTTTTAGATTTAAAATTCTATACATGCATTAACTTTATTTTTTGTAATAGGAAATTCAAGTGTTGGGAAAACGTCATTTCTCTTCCGATATGCAGATGATTCTTTTACTTCAGCATTTGTTTCAACTGTAGGCATTGATTTTAAAGTTAAAACCGTTTTTCGACATGATAAACGAGTCAAGCTTCAAATATGGGTAAGGAATTATTGATATTTAAAAGAAATGGAATTAAAAACTACCTTGAAGGACATTATCAATGAAACTGACGTTAAAAAATTTAGGAGTTAAAAATAACAAAGATTATTCTGAATTCATTCATAATGACATTCACTTCATCAAAATGACACAAAAACTGTAATGTACAAAAAAATATTGTTGTTCTCTCTTTTTATCCTCATTTAAACAACATAAAACACATAGATGAATTGGAACTTAAGTCATTAAGTTACAAACTGACAATATATCAATTTGCCATAAAAATATCTATTCTATTTTCTACAAATTTACATTTTGTTAAGGTTTAAAGTGAAAACCATTTTTTTTTTTTTAAAAAACAGGATACAGCTGGACAAGAAAGATACCGAACAATAACAACAGCTTATTATCGTGGAGCCATGGGTTTTATCCTTATGTATGATATTACAAATGAGGAATCATTTAACAGTGTCCAGGACTGGTAAGTTATTTCATAACTGATAAAATATTAGATATATGAAATTCTTTAAATGAAAAATTATAGATAAATATATGTTTTGATTGGCTATTTCCCATGAATCAGTGCTTAAACCAAAACACCTCAGTAGCGAATCCAGGGATGGGGACGCGTGCCCCCCTTAATAGGAGAGGACACCATTCAACTATTACTATTTAACTCCTTTAATGAAAAATGGATTGTATTAGAACATTTGATAGAAATTTGCAATGTAACTCTGAACTAATATTTTAAATTAGGTCCTTCATTACACATAAAAATTATAATAAAAAACATTTAATGAAATAAATATTAAACCGACTTTGAAACCTAGGAACCAGTAAAAATAAATGCACTGAAAAGTATGAAATAATTACCTTCTGATTTTTATGAATACATAGCAAAATTGAAAATAGTATAAAAAAGCGGAGAAATGCAATAAGACGAATAATTTTATGTATTGATAGTTTATGCTTTACTGGAAGACTTTTTTAAAATTCCTTTTGGTTTTTTATTATTCTAAATTTATTTTTATTTGTACAAATACACACTAATTGTTATTAAAAATTGTGAAATTAAAATGTTAAATACTATGTTCAATACAACACAATCTTTTCGGAGGCGGCGCAAATATAAATGTCATGTAACCGATACAATTCCATTAGTAGGCATTAAAATCAATAGATGAGAAGAGAAGATGCATTTTACGATTTTCATAATGTATAGTGTTAAAATTTTAAATTTTGCGCCGCCTCTGAAAATATTGTGTTGTATTGAACATAGTATTTAACATTTTAATTTCACAATTTTTAATAACAATTAGTGTGTATTTGTACAAATAAAAATAAAATTATTCGTCTTATTGCATTTCTCCGCTTTTTTATACTATTTTCAATTTCGCTATGTATTAATAAAAATCAGAAGGTAATTATTTCATACTTTTCAGTGCATTTATTTTTACTGGTTCCTAGGTTTCGAAGTCGGTTTAGTTTTTATTTCATAAAATGTTTTTTATTTCATACTTTTTAGTTGGAGAAGATAAAAAATGTAGAAAACCGTACGTTGGGTAAAACAAATTTCTAAATTTTTTTATGCTCCACCACCTTTTCAATATTATGAGTACACACAGAAAAGTTGAAAAGCGGTGCCAGTATAATACAACTTCTACACCCTACCTTCTACGATTATAATTGGAATTTTTTTTTAATAAGATCAATGTTGAGTCAATTATGTTCGTAATTTATGGTAGCATTTATGATATTAAGCATTTTCATGACTGCCAAATTTTTGCTGCGGGGACTTTCATACAAAGAGATTGTTTCTGGAAGATATCAACTTTTATTTTGCTGTTTTTATTGATGGATGAACATCAGCAAATATGGAAATTTTAATTTCTTTATTAAATAATGTAATGTCTGTATGGGGAAAGTGTCATTGGAAAATTTTCATTAATTGGGAAATACTATACACAATATTTGTGTTAGATATTTCGGTACCTGAGAGATGACTACCTCGAACGCGAAAAACCCCTAAACACATGCAAGCTCATTTTCACTGTCTATTTCAATATAAGTCATTCATTTATTATTGGACTTAGGCTCTTAAAAACACTTTTAGGCTCTCACGAACCGCAAACACTGAACTTATGACGGTTTGGCTTTGAAAATTTCGGCAACCTAAGAAAATCGAATATTTAAATTTCTTTCGATTTAATAAAGATCGATCTAAACCTCAAAATCAATGGAAATTGTCTTAAGACAGTCTGTCTCTTTGATAACGCTTTATTCTACTACATTTCAGTTAATACACAGCAAACAATTACAACTCACAATTTAGGCAAGTGGAAAAGTGTAAAAAATCGAAAAATCAACAAAATGAAAATGAATGATGGAAATAATTCTAAGTGCAATGAATGATGGAATTTTTATGAAGATGAATGGAATGAAATATGAATGGAACGTAAAAACAAATTAGGCAATAAGCCATCATAGATGAAATTGGTGATGGAACAAACTAATATTGAAATTATTTAGCAGAACGTAAATTATTTCATAACTGGACATGCCCCTAATATTTTTTCGAGCTAAATTTGAGCTTAGATAGCAGATTTTCGTCTTCTCAAAATAAATGATTTGGCACTTACAACCTTTCTAATTTATTCTAGTTGCAGAAACAAAATTAGAAACCTATAGTAGTAATCCGGAAAACATAACAGAAGTGTCGCTCCATGAAGAATCGGCACAAGATTTCATGATTACATTGCATATTAATAAGATCGAGTGATTCCGGAAGAAGACAGAGGTGCCTGAATGTTAAGGCCCCCAAATCAACTGAAAATAAGCTTTTCCAGGAATTATTGTATTCCTTTTTAACGTGCATAACGAGTGAAAGTCGGAAATCAAAATATAATTTAAAGCAATAATAGCTACGATTTTAAATTTAAACGAACCTTGGGGAACTTGAAGAAGTCTTAAATTCTGCTTGAAAACGGTTATCAATACTCAGTCTTTCTTGGAATTCCACGATTTTCGTGGTCTTATGATTATTGTGTCCAACAGTCGACTAGATCTAAATTAAGAAGGTTTACTGTTATCGGTGAATATTTATATCAATCTAATATATATACTAATAACGCTACAGAAAACGACAGCGATATTATATCTTGCGGATACTAACTATCTTTATTCAAAAATTAGTTAAGGTTATGTATAAGTTGGTTCCAACAAGCACTTAAAACACGTCGATAACTAATAGACTGCTCATGTTCTCCCCCCACTCTTTTGATTCTAAATTTGATTGGTTAGTTTTCCAACATGATTAATCCAGCATTAAAACAATAGTGAGATTTGTTAGTTACCAATGAATTTAATAGCTTGTTGGAGCGTACCTTATGTTATAAATGCCATGTTTTTCCATTAAGTAAAATTTTTTAGTGATAATTAAATATTTATTTTCATATTTTTCCCGATAACTTCTTAAATAAATTAAGAACCCAAAAAAGGTTTTAATGGGACCAACTTGGGAAAATACTCTACAAGATGCAAAAGGTTTCGTTCCAATTGGTCTATCCATCTCGGAGTAATCGGTGGACATACATAGAAAAAAAGAAAAAAGAAAAAAAAAAAAAAAAAAAAAAAAAAAAAAAAAAAAAAAACCACATACCTATCGAATTGAGTAACCTCCTCTTTCGTTCAAAGTCCGTTAAAAATAAATTAAAATGCGCATCCTCCTCTGGGCAACCTGTGGTTTAGTGGTTAGCATGGTAACCTACAATACTAAAGGTCATGGGTTCATGTCCCATAGTGGCCCTAGGATTTTTTAAAGGGAGTAAAAATCCTTAGCTGTGCCATCCCTGTGATTTACACTAGCTTTAACACAACTCTTTTCCAGGGTCACTTAGCCAATGCAGTATTAATTTTTTAACTTATAAATGTTTGCCTCTACTGTAATTTTTACACAGATTTTGAAAATACAGAAAGAGTAGTTCAATTTATTAGAAATGAATTATTAAGCCTTATTATTAACCTGGATTTTCATGTAAAATAAATATCAATTAATCTACTCATACCCTTAACAAAAAAAGATAAATATTTGAAAACTGAAAAACCAAAACTATTTTTTAAATGTCAATATTAAATAAAAAATAAAAATTAAATTAAAAGCTGTTAGTATTGAGTTTAACTTTCAGTAAGTAGAGAAGAATGTTCTATCACTATTTTATACAACCTAGTAGATTGAGTAATATCCCTATATATTTTTTTTTAAATACCCTTCTGGAAATATCTACGTTAGATGACCTTACCATTCTTTTAAATGATATAATTTAATTTGTATAATGGTATTGTGGTTTTTACAAAAACATTGTACGAACTTACATTAGAATTAGTTAAACAGATTTCAAAAAGCACTGAAAAAAAATAAAGTTGTAGTTAATACTATTTTCTTTCCTATAAGTTATTGAAATGTGTTTTTATCTATAATCAACGACTATTTGCGAACTGTTATTTTTATGTTTTACTGATTTAAAACTTTACAGTCATCACAAAAGACTCCTTTAGAAAATCGCAAATGCATTTTGGCATTGAGACCTTAGAGGTTTATTTTACTTTAGTCATTTTAAAGATTTGAAAATTGAGTTGAATATGACACGCTTTGTATATAACGAGATAAATCCTGAATAATGAAATAAACTGGTAACTTTTAAAAACTCCAGAGTGAACCTAATCACTTCATAGGCAGATCCAGCTGATGGTATAGGAGGGGGCTGCAGTCCCAAAGGGATGAGCTGCAGCTCCACAGCCCTTCCACTGGATTTGCCAATCAGCTTTTGTACATTTATGTTCGTTTCCCACAGCTAAATGTCTACCTGTTCTGCATATTATTTGTTCTTTTCCTCACTTCCTTACTTTAAAAAAAAAAAAAAAAAAAAAAAACCTGTACCACTACAACCCATAAAGGGTCTTGGGTGCAGTACTATGTAAGGAAGAGTACTGTTTCTTGGTCAGCGGTCGTGCAAGGAGGTGATTTGACCGTGATCACGCTCAACCGCCAGGTTCTTTCCCCTTAATTTTTCAATTAAGGGTACCCACTTTATAGAGGCTGGGTTTGCCCCAGGAGGGTCTCTCGGCCCACGAGACGAACTGTGGCGAATAATAAAGATATCATAAGCCATGTCAGATTCGAACTCGGGACCTTAAGCACAGCAGTCCACTGCCTTACCAGTGGGTTACCCCACTCCCTAAATCTCCTTACTTTTAGATAAGTTAAATTCCATCTTTAAATAGCAAAAAAAATTCCAAAGGGGTGGCTGCAACCCCCACAGCCATCCCCCCCCCCTAGGTCTGCCAAGGAATTAGTAAAAACTTTGGTCTCAAGCTAAGGGCCACTTCCTTACCATTTTCCAAAATTTCCTGAATTTCATATCTTTTTATTGTAATATTTTCTTTAAGCTACTAGTCCCCACTTATATACAAATAAGTAAAATTAAATATCTTTCATTTGATTTCTAATTGTAAGAAATGAAAAACTAGCCATCAATCAAGGTTCTATGAGGTTTAGAAATAAATTCATATAAATAGGCGATCTACTTTACAAATCGCAGCACTACAAAATCAAAATGGCAGGCATAAGTCAACAAGGTGATCCCAAATACAAATATCCATCTTTTTATGTGATGTTTGTTAAAATGCTTTAAAACGGGAGGGTAAAGAAGAACACATGATTAAGAATTATATAAAAATTTTATATTTGGTAAGTTTTACATGGTAACTTTTTAAATTGGTTTTTAAGCTACATCACACATTTATTTATAAATATACATATGTACAACATTGGTCAGTGACACTGTTCTTGTTACCTACAAACATAAAAACAAAATTGGTAAGTTTTTATAACAGAAATCATTTGTTACTTCAGCTTTTACAAAAAGAATATTTAAAAGTTAATGTGCACATGGAAAATACATAAAGCTGAATATATTAAAATTGCTTTATACTGCTAAAGTAGAAAATAAAATAACAGAGATAATGAGGAATTAAATATAATGGAATATGAATGTCATAATAGGAGAGTAAAAATCTAATTCCACACCTTTACAAAGTTTTTTAATATAACCCTAAAAGATTAGAATGAAACCATAAAAGCAGCATATGGCCAAGCAACAACTATAGCACCATATCAACAAATGTATCATGAAATTCTTGAATAGTTTTTATCAATTATGAAACCTAGGTAATAATATGCAGTTCTAACTAAATTCTATTTCCTTTTGGATGTGTATTAAATGATAGTTGAGAACATTTGAGTAATCACTCATAAAATATTTTATTAATATTCAAAAAAGGAATAGTAATGAAAAAGGTGAAAAAGACTTCATAACTTTTCAGACTGAAATCAAAACAATACATTTGCTAAATGTAATTATTTATTTTATTCAACAGGGTTACCCAAATAAAAACATATTCATGGGACAATGCTCAAGTTATCTTGGTAGGCAACAAGTGTGACATGGAAGATGAAAGGGTAATATCATTTGAAAGAGGAAAACAGTTAGCAGAGACACTTGGGATTGAATTCTTTGAAACTTCCGCAAAAGAAAACATTCATGTTAAGGTAGAGTCTAACTCGATACAAATTGAAATGAACTTTCAATTTTTCAATCTTAATTATACACCAAATACGACTAATGTGTAATTATTATGTATGGTTATTTGCAGGCTGTTTTTGAGAGACTTGTAGACATTATTTGTGATAAAATGTCAGAGTCTTTAGATTCCGATCCTAATCTGCTGACAGGTGCAAAGGGCACCAGATTGACTGAGCAACCGCAAGGCCAAAGCAACCCAAACTGCAATTGCTAGGGTCGCCTGATTCAGCGCCTCCGTTGGACGTGTGCACAAATCCCATTTGCCTCGCCCTCTTTCTTCTAACATCTGTTTTTCTTTCAATGCAATTACTTGTTTACAATCAATTCTTAAGTTATGTTATAACAAATGTTATTAACATGACAAAGGGCTGAGGGGATCCCTCATTTTTCCATTGTTTCGGGAGACACATATCAACGGTCGGGAAGAAGGTGGACAGAATAGAAACGCTGGATTGCTAATTAAGTGTATTCACTATCAAATGATGAATAAAGTAGGCGAAATAAAGTGAAAATCCCTTTTTTTAGTACATTTGATCAAACATATTAATATCTAATCAAATAGTCCACTCTAAACAAAAATGAAATGAATAGTCTTGTGCCTTCTATTTCATTGTATGTTCTATTAACAGTGATTTTCCAATGAAATAATTTATCTGAAACCTTAACAATTGATTCACCCTTTCACTTATCCAATTTATAAATAGTTACATTATTCAATTCAATAATATTTACCCCATCCTCATTGCTGCATTTCAATAAGAAACTATATCAAGGATTTTACTAGAAAAATTAATAAACTGTTAAAAGGAAATAATTATGAAGTTGATTTCGGTATAAAATTCAATCTAAGTTCCTATATATGTATCAATGGGGTAGTGAATATGCATTTAATGTTTTTATTTTTTATTTTTCACAATTGGAAGGACCAGCGATTTAGACAATAAGAAATGAACTCTGTATACCTCCCGGCCGTAACTTGAGTATACTCCCATTTCTTTTTAGACATAATCTGTAAAATATGAATATCTTTAGTCTTTTTGTGGGCTTAAGTATTTTGTTGTATGGCAGTTAGCTATGGAATAAAGACATAGAACTTTTCTTCAAATGTCAAGCAATGTAAACGTATGGTTTATTTTATAAATATTATTTATTATAATATAAAAAAAATCAATAATTATTATCATCATCTCCAGATTGTTTTATCATAATAAATTTAATAAACACACACATATATATAATCATTACAGCATAATAAATTATGTTTTTTTATATAAAAAAATCGTTCATGATCTTTATTTATAGCTCACTGTTAGTCTTCAAGTTTTTTGTTTTTTAAATTATTTATATTTTGCAAAAGGGTTTCCAAGTTATTTAATGTGTATCATTACTAGAATTTAAAAAAAGTATATTTAGTTACGTAATAATCTATTCAAAACATTTATTACAAAGATGAAAGTTTATATAAGTACTTTTAAAAACAAAAAATAACCATATAATAACTTTTTATATTTTTTAGTCCAAAACAGATTTTAGTTAAGCTCGTATTTGATCCTTTATGGAACCTCACTTATATTACATTATTGCTCAGACGTTTCAGCAAATTAAGCTATTTTCATGGTAACAATACCTGTGACCATAAAATTCTTTGTAATCAAGTAGGCTACCTCCCCTTGTCAAATAGAAAAATTAAAATTTTTAATGATAGTCTATCACACCCTTATTTCACTAAAACATACAAGTCAAAATTTAGATTTTTAAAAAATTAAAGAATTTTATGGTCACAGGTATGGTTACCTTGAAAATGGCTTAATTTGCCGAAATGCCAGGCAATAATTTAATATAAGTGAGGTTCAATAAAGGATCAAATAAGAGCTTAACTAAAAAATAACCAATTTATAAACAAAGTGTGACTATTTATTTTATTCATATAGGATACTCTCACTGAAGAAGTAAAACAATTAGTTTTTTTTATAATACTAACATGAGCAATGAGGGTACCAGGATTTTTTAAGTTTGTTTATAAATATATTGGTTACATATATATGTATTTGTTAAAGTAACAAAAAATTTATATAACTAATTAAAAGTTAAATTTAAAAAAAAAAATAAAAAAAAATGTATAAATATAATAAAGTCAATAGTTCTTGTTAATTTGTGACTCTTCTGCGTGTTTTTTTTTTTTTTTTTTTTTTTTTTTCTGTACATATGCAAATACATGTTTTGTTAATAACATTAATGTACACTTTTAGTAACTCTAATAAAATTTATATACACCAGAAATGTATAAAAAAGTATGCAAAGGTACTAGATTGCTTAGAGCTTATCAATATCAGCTGGGAAACACTAATGTATATTGTAAATATTAAGAATACATTAATGTGTGTTGTTGGAATAGTTTTAAATGATGAAGAGTCGAATTACATTGAAGAACAAAAAAAAAAAAAAAAAAGTGTAAAGAAGTTGTCTGACCAATACGAGTTGTGAAATTAGGACTTTCTAGCAGTCCAGAGCTTATTGGTACATCCTTTTCTTTCATTAATTTAAAAAATAAGAAATGTCAAAAGTAGTAAACACATTTTGAATGTTGTTAGATTTGGAACATAATTCTTGTACAATCTCATAACTCTGCATTTAATGTTAAGTAAATAAACAGTATTCGTCTATATAGCAGAATGCTAACTTGCTTCATGTTGACCTCTTTCTATAATTAAATGGGCAGCGCTCACAATCATTGTCTAATCTTTAACTGTTATAAATCTCCCTCTTTTCACTGTGAGATGACATTAGGAGGTTCTTGTAGCCAAAATAATTATTTTAAAAAATTATTTTACTGTCATATATTTGTACAAAATCTTAATTAAATTAAAAATAAATTAAATTAAAATAACAAATTAAGTCTGTTTGGCTCTATATCTTATAAAGTTATTGATTATTAATAATAGAATTTATAACAATAGATTACTGAAAAGATATGATTGGTTAATATTAAGTCAAATTTTGTAGACCCTCTTTTTGACATCTCAAGTTTTATTTTCAAGTGTTGTTGAAACTCTATTGATGTGTGAAGTATAAACTTTACTCTCATTAACATTAAATTAAATATAAACAAGGAAATGTTTGTTAATAAAATTGTAATTAATAATACAAAATCAACTTGAATATTGGTGATGTGTTAAATGTTAGTAAATAGTTGAAATTAATAGGGATTTCCTACTGTAACTACACCTAGTCTTTTTTTTTCTTTTTTTTTTTTTCTCTTGATTATAACCCAAGAGGGAGTGTATATGTTGCTAAAAACAAAATAAATATGTTTCTAAACAAAATATGGTTTTCCTCCCAGTATGTTCAATGCAAACAATGCTCTCTGCAAACCTCCATCCATCCAATCCCAACTCAACAAGATCATCCCTCACAGAATCCTACCACCTTTGCCTCAGTTTACCCACGAAGTGCTTATTGATATTTTAAATATTCCTAAACAACTAAGACCTAAGACTCGCAATTTCGCAGGAGCAAGCGCAGCAATAATACCAATTATATTAACCTGGAAAAGTTCATGCTATTCTGTATCCTGTATCGTATTGATTCTTAACTTAATTCTTCCTTCTTCGGCCCAAATATTTTACTTAAGATTTTATTTTCAAAAACCTTAAAGTGGTGCTCATCCCTTAAGGTATGCAGCCATTCACATCCGCAAAGAACTCTCGGGAAAAGCTTTTTATATTCTTGTTTTGAAGCTGTGAGGTACAAGTAGCGTGTTAATTAATTTTGCAACCGATTTTTTTTTTTTTTCTAGCTTTGAATGTATCGGTCTTCACCACTTTCACTTTTTTGGTATTCACCATGGGCGTCCGTCGTTCGAATTTTGACAACCTGCCCCCCCCCTAGACGAAAATTGTACCGGCCTTCCCCCCTAGAAGAAATCCTGCGGACGCCCTTGGTATTCTCAGCTGATTCATCAATATTATATATTGATAGCGGTCTATAGGACGATAAGCTTTTTGGAAGTCAATTTATTGCTAGTGCAATACACCGTCTAAAACCACATTGGTATTCTCCAATAATTTCATTGAGCTTGAGTAATTCTTAATTTGATTGAGTAATTCGAATAGTAAGGATTACCTTAAATATTTTATAGTAAACCGGAAATAGTGAGATTCAGCGATAGTTATAAGTATACGCCCCCTTTTTGTGTATCGGAATAAGAATGGACTCCACTGTTCAGGCTTTTTTTCATTTTCCTAGACTATCGAAGTGTTATTTGAACTTATTTAATAAGTTACACAACCACTGACCAAAAAAAAATATTTCCTCACAAATTACTCAACTATACCATTTATTAAAACGTAAATTAAGCTTTGAGTTTTATGATGTTTGCTTGGTTTAACTTTCCCTTTGTATGTTTGCTGTGTTTTAACACATCGCTAACGGCACCGTTTTTTAATGAGATTATTACCTTGTGTTAAGAAGGACTGCTATCTAAACAACCAAAAATGTTGTGTTTAGTGTGATTACATCTGTGACCCTCCCCCCCTGGATACATCTGTGACCCTCCCCCACTGGATCCGTCTGGGCTTTCAGTCCAATGGGGCTCTTTTCCCCCGTCTACGATTCCAATCGGTTCCGTTTGTTTTCGGTTGATGCAGAAAAGAAATGGAATCCTTTCACATTTATCGCCTGAGTGATCGTGAAAAGTGAAATGCAAAGATGTTGTAGCAGTGCATGCACTCAATTCTACTTTTTTATTGAGATCCATTTCATCAGAATCAGTGAAAAATATAAAAAATACAGAGGGCTCCCCAAGCTCGAGTTTTAAATTTGTCTTACCATTGTAACTGGTTTTGTCCCACAGCCCTATTTTTGTGGAAATCAGCCGATCCACATCTAGCAAGATCATTTATTAATTTAGTAAAAATGTGATAAATATTATAAAAAATTTCAAACCCATCAACTAACGCCTTCTATGACTGCTTTCTGTTGCCGCACATTGCAGCAACCGAAAACTATAAGACAAACCTAATGGAACCTTAAACACGTGTAACAAGCCTAACGAATTATTTTGAAGAATAGCACTACAATAACAAGTTATTTTTAAAAATGAGAATTATTTATAGAATGCCTAAAACAACTAATAAACCCCATACTTTAAAGAACGACATGGATAGAATTCAAATAATTTAAAGCTGAAAAATTTTGCCTAAAAAAAAAAGGATTATAATTCAACAATATAAAAATAATGAGAATTCAATTAATTTCAAGGCATAGACTTACCTCGCTTTTGAACATCATGTCCTAATAGGAGTAGTTAATCGTAGATTTTTTGTTGGAACACTGCAAAAAATGTTAAAAATTAATTTAATTCAAGCTTTAATGCTCAAAGATAAAATAGATACTTTCAAGGTAGTGGTACTTCACCGAGTGAGAAACACTTTATTGTTTAGATTCACCAGACTCTTAGCAAGCAACTTACTGTTACTAATTGCTAATTAGCAGCTTAATTTAACTAGTTGCGATTAAGCTGCAGTAGTATAGTCAAAATAAAAATTTCATTAAGAACTAGTAGAATTTATGTTCATGTAGATTTTTTAACTTTGTAAAAAATTTGAACTAAAGAAAGCTTTTCATTTTCGCTTACTTACATATATGGTAAGGGAAAATATAGCGATCGTTAGAAAATTTCGAATTACGGTTTTCAACGGAAATACACGTTTTGGGGTCCATTGAGTCTTAACAAACACACCCCCGAATATGTTCTGTTCATGTGTGTGTCTGTCGGTTTGTGTGTGTCACAACAGATTAGCTCAAAAACGATTTGTTAGCAATTAGGTATTTAAGGTAGGTATATGCCCGATATCAAAGATTACTTAAAAATTTAATAAACGTAAAGGGCAGTTTATTCAAACGTCTTCTTTTCTCTTTGCGATTTCTCAAAAATGGCTCAAACGATTTTGATTAAAGTTGTCATGTTTAATCCTTATCCTTATATATATAAAAATCTCGTGTCCCGATGTTTGTCTTTCTATTTCTCAGAAACTACTCAACCGATTTTAATGAAATTTGGCTTAATGTATATAGTTTTTGCCGACTTAATAGATAGGATAGTTTTTAACTTGATTAGTGATCAAAATAATTCTTATATAGCGAATTATTGCAAATACAGTAGGTCGTGTTTCGATTTATTAACATGGCGTCATATGTCGATTTCATAACGTTTTTGTTTATAAGCATGCTATTGTAATACAGGTTATCATTATTATAATTTTGTATTGTGTTATGTGAGTGCAGTTATTTGTTCCTATATTATTATTGTCCACAGACAAATAGTAATACAAATCTTTGTATTTATTGTTAATTTTCATTAATGAATAAATAAATCAAGAAAAGGTTACAATAAATTCTCAAAAGTGTAGGTAATTTTTCTTCCTTTTCCTTTTTTATCTGTATTTCAATTAAATTACTAGCTAAGAGCTGAAACGCTTTGCTGTGGCCCACCCTGATATCAACTTTTAGTAAAGTAAATACATTTTAATAATTATAATTTGAAATAATATTCTATACATGTAGTAACAGCACCTACTGTCACAGGTGTAACCTAATAGAAACCTGACTTGGGGAGCCAGTGTTGCCAAAAAGTTGTGAAAATTATTGGCTACACTGCCGGTAACCAGACATGCAACCTCCCTGAGTGTGTTTTGATTAGGTGTTGTGGGTAGACGTGCGCGCCGCCGCCGCCGGATGATTTTAACTGCGCCGAGCCGCCGCCGATGAAGGTGGCGCGCTGCATGTGCAACACTAGCAGAGCAGGGTGGTTTTGTGCTTGGCGTTGATATTATTGGCAACAGAGTTTTTCTTTAAGGCCTATTTGCAGACCTTAAGAAAGCTACGAGAAAAGTGATCAGCGGATATGAAATGTTGATAGGACATGTCACGTCATACCTCAACCGCCGCATCGCAACAGCAAGATTGGTTACAACATGTTGTTTCTATTTTTCTGCGGTATAATTACCCTAATCGGATTATTACCCCCATCTGTTATTGTTTAAATGACTGATAAGGAATTCCATAATTTCTTTTATTTACACTCATTTTCCCCCTCAAAAAATAGTAAAACATTGATTTTATTTATTATTAATTTTTTAACGACTACTACCACTTATTATGCTTTTTACTTTAACAATCATCAGTGCTATATCTATCTATCTGTCTAGTGCTATATATATCTATTTCATCAGTGCTGTTGTATTCCATCTCAGTGATCCAGTATGTTTCAGATGAATCCTATAATACTCCACCATTTAACCCCTCCCTCCGTCATATCTCCATCTCCTACCCCATATGACTAATGTTCTTCTAACTTGTCATGTTAAAGCCCAGTCCCTTCTAACCCATATTGAGGCATTCCAAGATTTTTTTCTTCACAACTTTAACCGTATAATTGCTATCTCCGAAACTTGGTTGAAACACACCATCCTACCCAAGTTAGCCTCCCTAACTACACCCTGCTCCGTCATGATAGAGTGTATAGGACTAGTGATGGAGTAGGTATCTTTGTCCACGATAGCCTTAAATAAAAAATTCTCCTTCTTTTCCCCACTTCCCTTTCCCCGCATATTGAATATCTGTTTGCTTAAATATCCACCTCCCCACATCCGTACTCTTTGGTTTCATCTACCTGCCTCCGAAAGTCACCTTTGATGAAACATTCGAGGCCATCCTTTACAACATGATCTCTTGATATTCCAAAATTTTTCTCTCCGGAGACCTCAACACCAATCTCCAGATACCTTCTTCTAACCAAGCCTATCTTTCAAATATCCTCTATTCCCTTAATTTATTTATAGTCCCTTACGACCCGACTCTTAACACCCAGCACTCCATCACTTGGCTTGTCGTTTATGATCCCGATTCCCTAAAAAAATCCTCGCCTTAACACATCCGGTTCCTTTACAGTCTTCTCACGACCTCATACAATTATCCTATAACCTTCACATCCTGCTGTTTTCCTCCACAACTGAATCCTTTCGAAACCTTGATTTCCTATCACCTGCAATCCTAGCGCCTGATCTTGAGATGATCCAATGGGACCCCATTTACACCTCAAACGCCATTGACTCCAGGGCGGAAACCCTTACCACTTAAATTCATACCATCCTAGAAGAGACGCAGCTAGAAGAAGATTTTAGGGCACCTGACTTTCTGAAGATTATACTACCATCAAGCTTCTCCGAAATAGCACTCAATCCTTAATATACCGCGCCAAATCTTTCAGCAATCCTTATCCAGTACCCCCGACTCCAAAGCAAAATGGGTGATTCTCCGCAAACTGTCCTTAGGTAAACCCACTCAAAACCAATCAATTCCATTTTCAGCCGATGCACTCAATTCTCACGTTGTCTCCAACACCTCCCATCTAAAGGTGTACCTCAGAGTTCCTCTTTGTCCCCCACGTTTTTTTCTATCTGTATCAATGAACTTCCATCCTCTACCCATCGCTGTCAATACCATCTATATGCCGATGGTGCCCAGCTTTATCTCTCCTTTGCCCCGCTGATTCCTACGACGATATCCTAAAAATACAGGAAGATATCGACAGAATATGTGCTTGGGCAAACCTCAACGAATTCACTCTGAACGCGAAGCAGACGAAAGCCACATTGGTTGGATCTCCCTTTCTCCTCAAATCAACTCCTGTCGCTCCAAATCTAGTCCTAAACAACTCATCTATCTCATTCGACAATTCTGTCAAAAACCTTGGCGTTACCTTCGATCAATCCCTCTCTTGGAAACCACATATCTCACAAATTTCCCGTCGCACTATCTCTACCCGGAAACAGTTCAACCGTCCTCTCTCATCTTTCCCCACTTTGACTACGGCTGTATGGTGTACAGCGGACTGTCTGGGGCACTCGAAGCCAAACTTAAACGCCTAATGAATTATGCAATACGTTTTGTCTTTAGGATCCCAAGAGATACGCATAAAACCCAATACTATGCCGAGATAAAGTGGCTCTACCAGTCCTACCGCTGTCGGTATCTGCTAGTTTTCTTCCTATACCAGGCCATCAGAACTCAATGACTCTCCTATATCCTACAGAGCCTACAATTTAAATCCTCCAACCAATCCCGCCAAACCAGATCCCGTACGTCCGATATATATCCTCGATCCCATCGAACTTATACATAGAAATCCTTCATAATGCAAGCAACATCCCTCTGGAACTCGATCCTCTCCGTTATCCGACACGCTCCATTAACTTCCAGTTTCAAATCGCTCCTCTTCGTGATCCTATTCAACTTCCAATTCAACTGATCACTGAAGGAACACGATGGATCTTTAGAAGTACGAGGGGGGTAAAGAAAGTTCTAAGCCTGATATACATACATATACAAATATATTTTCAACTTACATATTTTTATTTTTCAATATAGGTCCCATACAACAGAAACACACTTTTTCCACCGCTTCTCTAACATCTGTAACCCTGGCAAAATTTTTTTTTAAAAACCTTCCAAAACGACTTTGAGAGCTGAGATCACCTCATCGTCTGACGAAAACACTCTCCCACACAAATGTTTTTTCATATTAGGGAAGAGAAAAAGTCTGAGGGGGCCTGGTCTGGCGAGTAGGGTGGGTGCGGGAGCAGCTTGGCCGTCTCCGTGGTAACTCTTGATTTGTGGAGGGGAGTGTTGTCCTGCAGTAGCAGCACACCTTTGGTGATCTTTCCTCGGCGTTTCTCTTTGATGGCCTCTCGCAGTTTCACGAGAAGGTCGGCATAGTATTTCCCTGTTATTGTCATGCTGCAGAAAATGCCAGCAAAACTCCTTCCGAGATTAACGTCGCCCAGATCGGTCATCATCTTCGAGGTTTCCTCGGCCAGCTTTGAAGAGTGTGGCCCACTTTTTGACAGTGGCATACGGTGGGGCAGAGTTCCTCAATGTTGCAAATGTCTTCAAAAATTTCCCTCGGCCCCATCCCATTTTTTACAAAATATTTTATCACTGCACGGTGCTCAAAATTAGACATTTTTAAAGCGACCTGTAACTCAAAACAGTCTGAAAGGAACTGACCTGAATTGAAAGGTGGAATTAGAGAGATAAGAACTTATTATAAGTTAACAATGACCTTTAACCTCATTCAGCTAATCTGTTATCATTTCATTTCAAAAACTAGTTATTTATGTCACAAGACTGTAAAGTATGTTTTTTACAAGTGAAACTCCTTTAATGTACGGCCTTAACATTAAAAATTAAATTCAACAAATAAAATAATAAACGAGTACTCCCAGGTGCGTCCGCAGGATTTCCTCTAGGGGGGGCAGGCTGATAAAATTTTCGAAAAGGTCGAGGTATTCTGACCTTGTAAGGCTCAATTAATTATCAAAATAAAACTTACTGATATTTAAATGTTATAATAAGTGTTTATATAATGCTTTATAAATATAGTAAATGAATTGGAATATATTTATTGGTAGTTTTTGTTTCTCAAAATTTGTAGAGGGGGGGGCAGCTGCCTTCGCCTGCTTACGCCCATGATACAAAAATCTCGCGAGCATCGGCGCGCCGGTATGCGCCGCCGCCGCCGGTAAGAAATCATCAGCGGCCCGCCGCCGAAGATTTTTCTGTGGCGCGCATCTCTAGTTGTGGGATACTTTGTGATTTGCTAAAGAACTGCATAATTAAGACTTTAATTTTATATTTTCAGTTGATTTATTTTACAGAAGTTTCTTTATTTTCATTATTCGTTTTGTTATTATTATTTAAATACAGTGTTTTTTTTATTTTACCAAACCTTTTTATTATTTTTATCCCGTGCTCTAAAATGTGAAATTTAAAAAATATCAGTGAAGATTTGTAATTCCTCCTTTATCAACAATAATTTAAAGTTGAGAAAATTTAATCCCAATCGAATAGAGGCTGTAACTTCCTGTTCAGCAGAGTTGTAATTATCTTTATATGTAAAATTTAAGAAATCTCAGCAAATATTTTAATTCTTTCTTTAATTTAAAGTAGGCTATTATTGGGAATGACATTTCGTTGTTAATTTCACCTGAATACAATTTTTTACTTATCTTTAAATGATTGTTGATTAAGAAAGGATTACAAATCGCGGCATTTTTTAAATTTTACATATAATGATTATTACACCTCTACTGAACAGGAATAATTGTTATTTGGGTAACCGCAAGTTTCAGATTTATCCACCATAAATATGAGAGTACTACTGCAAAATGATTCATCGGCAGATGTATTTTCTAAACAATTACTGTATATTGGAAACGGTGAAATAGAGCTGCATCGAAATTCAAAATTTATCAAATTACCAGAAAATTTCTGAACTGTTGTAGAGACGAAAAATGAACTGTCTACGAAATATAAAGTGTCTTTGCTGATATTTTGAACAATTATTTGCACTATAATTGGCTGGGTAGTCGTGCTATTTTGGCAGCAAAAAATCTTGATTGCTATGAAATAAACTTCCAAAATCAATTGACAATGTTCTAGATGTAAACGAAGCCGTAAATTTCCCATCTGATTTTTTTAATTCCCTGGATATACACCCAAACAATCTCCAGTTGAAGATTGGCTCACCGTTCATTCTTCTTCGTAACTTAAATCCACCTCAATTGTGCAACGGTACACGTTTGTCATTTTTCATTGGTCAAAAATGTTGCCTGGAAGGTTTACAGGAGATATTGTCCTGTTGCCACCTGTTCCCCTGGAATCGTCAGAATTTTCAATAAAATTTAAAAGCCTTCAATATCCTATTCGTTTGGCTTTTGCCATGACCATAAACAAATCCCAAGGGCAAACAATGTCCACTTGGACTTTGAAAATCCGTGTTTTTCCCATGGGCAATGGCATAACTCACGTGGGAAATGGGCATCGCCTGCTCACGTGTGTGGAAACCATCAAATCTTTGGTTTGTGTTAAAAAAACAAAACAGTTTAACCCAAAACATTTTGAACAAATTAGTACTTGAATAAATAAAAATTCTTAATTGTATTATGTAAAAACCTCTTTAAGAAGAGATTTCTTATCACTCAAATATATTGCTAAATTAAAAGCTTCAACACACCACCCTCCTACCGAAGACTTATTTGCCGAAGGGTCGGAAAATAGAGGTCATCAAGAAATTGAGAAAAACGCCTATCAAAAGGACATATATGACGCGTTAACCAAGATTGGCAAGACCATGAGCAAAATTAAAGCCGTTGTTAAACTAACAATACCAAGTTGAAGTAGTGTTAGGCCAATAATCAATAGATCAATGGCTGAGGTTACCAAAACTTACTTCAGTCATCCTTTTTAAAATCAGTGGAAAAATATAGCCATTTCGAGTTAGTTTATACCGATCCATAAAAAAAGGGCGAGAGTGTTGGCAGCTCTGTGAGTCGTAAACACAATCAGCTCCTTTTTAATCAAACTACATTGAAATATGAGATGTAAAAAATAAAAACTTTAACTTTCCTATATTCTTTACCAAATACTTTTAAATGGTGTAATGCTCTATTCTCAATCACGTTGGATTTTGATTAGCTGAAAGGTTTTCATCTTTATCAATGAATATTGGTATCACTGTATTTGTTTAAAAATATTAGGATATAACTACTGAGCCACAGCAACGCGTGGCCGGGTCTGCTAGTGTTACTATAGGCGGGCGCAAGCGACGGTGCTGCTTCTTTACAGCAACTAAAGAAACGGGGATAAATCCGGGCAATTACCTAGGATTCATAGGGTTTTTTGGCGTTTTTAATTTATTTTTCCATAATTAAAACCCTTGAGCAAAACATCCGAAACCCGAAACCCGATTGAGCAAAAAATCATTTGAAAAATGTCTAATAGGTATTCCTTGGTCCCTCAGTGTTCAATTAAAAAATCAAAAGACGGGTCATTCCATTTATTTCCAAAAAATAAAAAGCTTCTTAAAGAGTGTATTGTAAAATTAAGAATAGATGAGCCTGTTTCGAAACATATGACGATATGTAGTCTTCATTTTAAAGAAAGTGACTATATTTATCCAGGTAAATATTAGTATTTGACATTTATGTAATATTCCAAAATGTTAGTTTTATGCAAATAACATTGGGACCATAGTTTCATATTTGTTTTTCTTTTTTAATTTTCCCCATTTTTGTCTTACATCCGTTGTCCTTAATTGTTCCAAGTTTTCAATGCGAAGCCTGAAAGTTTTGACAAATAAATAATATGAAAAAGAATCTAAGCTGTCATAACAATGATTGTATGAATAGGTAATTAATGTTATTACTAACCGAAAAACGTAGAGTAAAGTTACAATGATGTGTTTGCATTTACCAGAACTACCAGATTTACACGTACAATGAAAAGAAAATTGCTTATTATTATTAATAAATTTGATTTCCACTTTTATTTGATGGGGCAGTCCTTTAAGATTGCTAGTTTGAAAGCACAAGGCTTGTAAAATAACTGTTTTTTTACTTCTAAATATTATTCCACATTTAATTATGTGGTTTGCATCAAGGGTAGCCTGCCCTTCAATTAATGGTCTTTTAAAATTACCAATTATCTCTATCACATCAACTATGTCTATCCCCGTTCTTTCCGACATTTTGCAAAACTACTAGCGCATCCTATAGTCGATTGCGCCCGCCTATGTTACTAATCAAGTATTCTTCAATAGGTAACAGGTAGGTTTTATCATCATATAAATGTTCTGATGTATGTAGCATGCGAAAGAGTTGTCAACGTGTTTTAAGTGCTTGTTGGAACTTACCTACTTAATAGAAATTATTTATTTCCATGATAACTATATGAATTTTTCATAATAACTAAATAGAGAATTGAAATATTAACTAAAAACGAGACGTAGGAGATGTAGGCTTTTTAATATACAAGTTATACCAAACAATTCTTTTACCCGATTTTTTTCAAGATAAGACGTTTCTCGTGTACATCTTGCATGGTCTATAATGCTGTTTACCGAAATGCCTGATGATGGAAAAAACTATTTTAAAAATCCAATCAATCAAGGGAAGTGAATGTTAAATTGCCAGGGAAAATTCATGCACTCTTGCATATTATACTCAACGAGTGTTTATATGAAGAGTTAATATTATGAGGAATATGACATATGATTCTATAAGTTTAAAATACAATCAGCAATGAAATATTGAAATTACAAATATACAATAATGCCTCACTGGGCATTTTTTCACTTCAAAATTATTGTTCAGTGAGGTAACTCTCGGGTTATAAAGTGGTTTGTTTTGGTTTTGACAGTTTTCAAATGGATCCGAATTTGACTGTTTCTCAGTCTGATGTTTTCCGTGATACTCCTGTAAGACTGCTGGGGTATGCAAATGAATTGGGTGAAGCTTTTCGATCAGTTGTGAATGTAAAGTGGGTATGGCTTAGTTATGGAATAGCAACAGCATATGTATTTGCTGACACTGGATATAAAACAATTAATATTAGAAAACAAACCTTTTCTACAGAGAAAGAAAAGAACTTGAGATCTTTTAAAGAAGGAGTTGATGTTCTTACTTGGCAAACACTTGCTTCTGTCATTATTCCAGGATTTACTATCAACAGGATATGTGCTACAGCCAATTATTTTTTCTCAAGATCAGAAATTAAGAGACATGCTAAATGGCTAACTGTAGCTGTTGGCCTAACATCTATCCCCTTCATCATTAAGCCTATTGATAAATTTGTTGATTACTTGATGGATACTGCAGTTAGACCAATGTTGGAAATTGAAAGTCCACAAAAACATAACAAAGTCAGCTCTAAAGGTACTGTATAAAATTATTGAGAACAATAAAGGTATTTTTAAAGAATTGATAAAATTGCTAAAATTAATTGTAATATTTAATCAAGGTAATTGAATAATGTATTCGTACCTGTAATCTTAATTTTAAAATTATTTCAGTATTGAATGTGTTCAAAGGATTGTCAAACACTACCATGTTTGATATTTCATTTTATTCTTTAATTCAGAACAAGAGAAAGATTTATATGGATAAGAATATGCCCTCAATGTCTCTACAATTATATTTACATTTGTACACTAAAAATGATCAATTGTAGGGTATGCGCTATTATGAATGCTAAAGTTTATGAATAATTTTTTAATTTAATTTTAACCTAGTTATTGTATTATTTCCTTTTTTTTTTACTTGAATTTTCTCCCATTTAATTATTTAGAACATGTATTTTCATTGCATTTGACTGATAATTTAGCTTGCTAAATGTTGATAGATCATGACCCATTTTAATTTAAAAGTATTAATCTTAAGCAACTAATAACCTAATACTTAAATAGAAATGGAAGAAAGTTATGTACCTATGTAGAAATGGAAGAAAGTAATGTACCTATGTAGATGTAACTTTGTAGATTTGAAGATTAGGATGGTGTTTAGCTATAATGGAAAATCCTATACTGTGACAGTATAGGATTGGAAAGTAGTAAGTAGCAACTTAAGCTTAGTAGAATGTGAAGATGACTAGTTGCAAAGTTTGTTTTGGGGGTTCATCTCGTACTGGTTCCCTTATTTTACTTCTGGGTGTGGCCACCGTTAGTTTGGCATCTCAACTGAAAAGGATCCGTTTCGATGTCTATGTATTCCTGAAGAGCGAGCGGGAGGCTAATAAAGATGGGATCTAATAAAGCTGATCAAGATCCTTTTTAACTGAATAAAATATGATTTGTGTTCGCTTATATTACAGTCACATAACCTCCTGAAATAGGCCACACCCATTAATAGCATAGAGAACGCTGTTCATTATATTGTACTTACATTGGAACAAGAATTAGAGAAACACCAACTTATTCTGACCTATTTGGTAAGGTCGAGATTCATTCCATGAGTCCCCCACCAATAAATTTAAACCTGTCTTTAAATTTATATATGAGCTATTTTTAACTAAGTATGGTGATGCTTTAATGCTCTTGGACTAAAATATAAAATCACTGGTGTTCATACTATTGGTGCCTTTATTTACTGCCAGAATTGTAACTTAAGTCTTCATTATTAGGCATTAATAAGTTGTTAGATACATTTTTTCCCTTTATATAGTTTTTCTTTTATATCATGCAAAGTGGGGTAGCTAATTCAGTTAGATATTTATACTTCTGCTTCCAGAATGTTTAATTACAGGAGTTACTGAGTAATTCATTCTGTTAAAACAGCTATCGATCCACTCTTGGGATAGAAGATTCCTATGGTCCATCCAGCCTTAATCAAAGTGGGTACTCTTAATTACATAATTAAATAAGGGTACTAAGTGGCATATTAAATAACCTCAGTCTGGGCACCTCCTTGCACAACTATTGACCAAGAAGCATTACTTTTTTAATTAAGTAATGAAACTAGAGGGTTTGGGTTGGGGGTAGGGGTTTACATATGTACATAGTTTCTCCCTCAAGTTCTAATGTTAGAATTGGAATTTCTTTTAATCTTTTTAGATCTTTTAGTGGTAAATCCTAATCATAATATGTGGTTAGGGGTTTATTTATGTACAAATTTCTTCTGTATTTGATAGAGCTGTCTTAAGGCTGGCTGTAGAAAAACTTTATAAGACTAGGAACATTGTTTAAGACACCCAAGTTGGATTTTAAAACCATTCTGAAATTCATTTATTCCTGGCCAATGAACTGATTTCTGTAAAGTGGCGTCAAAAGGAAGTTGGGATGCTAAAGAACAACTTCAAAGACTAAAACAACTATATGCAGGAATCGTGTACAATAAGTATACTGGAAAATGATCAGTGGACCGGACAAGGTTATTGAGGTAAAAAAACCTGACACTTGGAAGGAAATGTCACTAAGGAAGGAATTGTCCTCAACATTGGATCTTCAGCGGTATTTTAAGAATTACTGTAAATTGTTTCTTCTATGCAGTAGAGGATCGATTGTAGGATCGGCAACATATGATTGGGGACTGGAAGAGAACAAGTTCAAAACCCGGAGCCAGGGGACATTTAATATTACTCAGCATTAATCCCCACCCTCCCCCCTCGCCCAGGAAACGCCGTATAGTCTGAAAGACGAGGAACAAAAAAAAGTAGAGGATCGATCAGCAAAAGCCATAATGTAGGTTATATAACAGAAGTCTAGGAACAACTGTAAAAGTCCAGGGTTCCTGTTCCTAGAAGAATTGCAGGTTAGTAACTTGAATTAAACAAAGAAGACTCCAACCTACTTTTACACAATTTACTCCTAATCTTTTTTTATTATTTTTTATATGTTGCCTTCTTTATTGAATGAAAAAAAAAAAAGACAAAGGCTTTTTAATACTTCCATTAATTCTTTTATGTATCAGAGATATGTTTAATGTTTAGCAGAAATATATTGGAGTACTTTTGATTTTATAGTTTTTCTGTTATGTGATTCAGCAATAAATGAATTTATTTTTCCATAAATTAATCAATATTTATAATATAATCATTTTTATCCTGAAGAAGGAAAAAGTACCTGAATGTGTTATTTTAATAAAGTTAAAAAAAAAAATTGTCTTTTTATATTATTTCACTCCAAAAAATGTTTTTTATTTAACTTTTGATCTTTATTCATACTTAAGAACACTCTTAATAATCAGCTAAGTTGCTGTTATAATATTTAATAAATGGTTTAGGACAGTGCAGTACCCATTCTATCTTTTTTCTAGTAATAATTTCAAGGAGATCCCTCAACTAGCTTCTCCAAAAACGAGCGTTAATTGGCATGAGTGTTGTTATTTATTTGTGAGTTGTGGTGTTTTTTTAATTTTTCTTGGTCTCTTCTGTAGTATATGTTCATTTTCATGTTGTTTTGTATTTGTCCATTGACATATATTTGATGCTAGTATGTAAAGTTATTTTGCAAAGGTGGCCAGTTGTTTTTGTAATTGTCCTCAATGTATTTACCTCAAAGTTGAAGTTTGTCAATGTGAGTCTTTTTGTCTGTCCCAGTTTCATGTGAAGCATAATTTCACAAAGGTTTCAGTTAGCTTGTGTAAATGTTTTAAGTCCCATTTAAGTTTTAATCTTTGGTTTAGACTTTTTATTCTATCTTAAAATGTCGTTTTAATTAATATGTTTAACCAAGGTAGTGTACTGTATTTGTCTGTAGATTTTCACTGCATATGTTGCCGTTGAAATTTCACAGCTACAAGGAATGCCGTGTGTATATGTAATTGGGCCAAAACACAACCTTGGAGCATTCGTGTTGAGATTGACCTAATAGAATATCATGTCCTTTTCTAGCAATAAAGTTTTTGCTTTTTTTTATTTTATTTATTTATTTTTATGCCTTTTGCTTTCTTGGAGGAATATTTTACTGGAGGAATATATTTTTGTTTTGTTTTTTAAAGATTTTAATTATCTTAAGTATATTTTTGAACTAGATTTATGTTCTGATGCTATCAAAATGTGCAAAATTGTATTAAGTAACTTACTCAGCTTCATCTGACCAAGTAACATGGCGAGGCTGAAAATCATGTCTTAAAGATATCGTATCAGAATATTCCTTCTGCCTGCGATATACTACTACACACCCAACAGCCAAAAGGCAGCATTGTAAAAGTATCCAAAACAGACCAATTAAAGCTGCGGTTAGAAAACTTGTACAAATTTCCCTGGATTTTTCAGCTTTTTCATCAATTGATCCTAAAAAATTATGATAAAATTTATATCACTAACAATTTTCTATGTTAAATATTAATTAAGAATTGCCCATTTGATAAGTTTAATGACAAAAAAAATGATAAATTATTTTTTCAATAATTTAAAATATTTTTATTTTGAAGAAAATTTACGGCTTTGTGGTGTAATGGAATATAATATGCTAGTTATATGGGAGACCCACGTTCGAGTCCCAGGCAAGGCCAATCTTTTCTCTTCACAATAAAGATATTTAAAAATGAATAAAAGTAGTTAACCAGAAGTTTAGTTTTCCTACCAAGGGAAGCTTGTAGCAAATTCGTCGGGTTTGGTTCAGTGTAATCTGAATGTACAACTATAGCTAGTTGCAGAGGAACTTCTTGAAAACCACTGAGAGCAGTTACTGACCTTTTTTTTCTGCCATACGAAATAATTTCATTTCCACAATCTGCCTGAAAAATGAATATATTTTTTTTTTTTATTAAAACAGTTTATATTGTTAAATTCTATTAATCCGATTAATATTGGAATCTTGTTTAAATTAATAAGAATAAGCTTAATACTAAAGTTGTGGTATTACTAAATTAAGAATCAAGGTAATACAATAGGATAAATTTTAGTTATTTAAAGATATTAGAAATGAATCACTTACAGGTTTGCAGATTGTAGGACAAAAGGTAAGAACTAAGCTGAGAGCAAGAACTGGTGATGAAGGGAACCTGAATGCCTTAAACTCTGCAGATAATGTCTGTGGGTCAGCAATAGTAAGCGGGGGAAAAAGTGAAACTGAGGGAGGGCATCCCCTTGAATCCAGCAGCAATAAAGAATCAGTATGGGTTCCAGAAGAGGCTATCAAATGCCCAGCTCTTACCATACTGCTATCTAGAACAAATAGAGTCAAATATTAATTTTTTATTTTATATAACATGGTTCAAATCCCAACTGCAGTTTTTTTTTTTAACATTAATCCCTCACTCTCACCCCTGCATCAGAACAAAAAAAAAAAAAACAAGAAAGAGGAGAGGCTCGGAAGAGGAGAAAAATAAATAACATTCATATGTGTAGACATTTGCAGTTACAGGTGTAAGTATGATTTATATTCAGAGCACATAGATAAAGTGTTAAAATGTCATAACTCAAAATTTCTAATTTTTATAAGATCGATTTGAATTTTATAAGTCTTTATTTATTTCATCCAAATGAACTGAAAGTAACCAATTAATATTTTGTAAGTTAACAGCGAAACTACCTGGGTATCCACTTGTTGCACTTCAGTTAGATGAACTGAAATCAGAATTGGGAACATAGAATAAATCTTATAAAATTTATTTTTTGTGTTCATATCATAATATATCCTCTTAAATGAGGAATTATGATGTAATAGGAACTGAGCGATGCATTATAGTCTCACATAATAAACTAGTGAAGTAGTAAACATTAAACAGTTTCTTTGTTAACTTATTTACTTTGTTAGTTTCAGGCTTCACAGTTTATATATACACACACACTTACTATATGGTGGATTAACTTCTATTTTCAATACAATAGGATCTCCTAATTGAATTTCTTTCGGTTCTTTGCCAGTTTTGGGATCGATAACAGAGATCTTGGCTCTTGCCTTGCCAATAGCTCCTTCCTGTTCTATGCTTGATCCTGTTATTTCAGTCTGTATTCTGCAAATTCATTATATATTACATAAATACTTTAGTGATCATACTACATTTATTTTAAAATTACTTACTTTATTGGTATCTAATTCCCTTATTTACTCTAATTAGATTAAATTACTTTGTAATGTATTTCAAACACTGGTATTTTATATTGTGCACAAAGTAATTGAATCTGTATTATTGTTATATCCAAAGAATGAAGTTCAGAAATTAATATTGAAAAACAATATTTAATTAAAATAAGTGCCTTAATTTTTTTTCATTCCTCCATCACCACTCATGCAATGTTATTGGGTTATCTACATAGCCTGGACAAGTTTCCAGGATCACAGACCACCTATTTTTTCCCGTTTCGATTCATTTCTTATTTTGTAAAGTAGGCCCTTTGCTAAGAAGTGTCAGTAGTCATCCCTTGAGCAGCTGTTTCCCATCAACTCTACTTTAATAAATTCGTCTTGGTTAGACATTAGGTTTTTATCCTTAAAACTCTGTCCAAACCCTGTTTAATAGTTTCTTCTATTGAAATGTGTACTGAAATATTAACCAAGTTTTGAAATATAGTTTTCTTATGGTTTTTACTGAGAAATTGGTTTTTATAGATAGTCTACTTTATTGATTCATAGTTACTAAAAGGAGTCGTAATTGTACATATAGAGAAACTGCATTCAATTTGGTTTCCTTAAATAAATACCATCATATATTAAAATTGAAATCCAAAGCCTTTATTCTCTTCTATAATTTTTTTCTCATTTTTTTAATATGAAAATTGTATTTAGGTGGTAACAGTAATACAATTTTATTACAAAAATTAAAAGTTAAACTAATTTTTAAAACATTCAAAATGTCATGCTTGTGTTAGGGAACATAGTAATTAATGTATCATTGTTTATACCCTGGCTCTATTACTGAAAATCCTGTAGTGAGTGTTAAATTTTCTTTCACTTCCTTGCGTGGCAAATAGCAATTAACTTTAATGATGCTATCAGATGCAGTTTGTATCAGTTGATGCTTCTGCACTACTACCACGGCTGATGCCATCGTCCTGAAATATAGTCATTTATTGTTTCTATATCTAAATATCTTCTATATGCCAAGGTTATATTGGGAATAAATTTGAATCAATGTGAGATATTTATAAGCTCTTTAGTGAATTTTTGTTATCCATGATAGTTATGGTGGATACCTGTTAATTTTTCCAACTGCAAAGGCAAGATGAGCATTACATTTTTCGGTATCATTGGGCGATAAACTCATTTTAAGTATTGTAATGTTTTGTCCTCTACCCTGGATGAAGCAAGTGTCTGAATGGCCTTGAGCATACAGCATACCTTCAAATTTAGGAGACTGTAGTGTCACAGTCATTGAAGTGTCATCACAATCTACAGTCACTGGAAACAATTTGTGAAATATATAATTAATATTTATAGAATTCTACCATTTTCAAATTTGTTTCCTAAAATTAGCATGCACTTGGTGACTATGTGTTCCTAAAATATGAGAAAATGTCATCCTGTTTAGTAACATGATCAAACTAGTGATAGCTGACTCCCTTAGTACTATTGCTCTATATTTATAGTATCCTTACTGAATTTAATGCTCATTAATTGTAATAGTCATCTGTAGGTTTTGTTTGTCAATGTATTAATGCTCCAATGTTATTCTTGAAAATGATACATTTCTGTTTGCATTAGTTACCTCTATACTCTATTGTTGTGATACCCCTACTGAATTGTAATTACATATTACAAATAGACTGGAAGTTAGAATTTATTTAGGTTAAGTAATTGTAAGATTACAAAATTAATCTTATTCCCGAGAATGGAATCAAGGCCTTCATTTGGGTGATTCTCAGTGAAACAGATTCCTTTATCTTTAAATAAGTGTGTATTATGGTATTTAGCGGTGTTTCAAAAAAAAAAAAAAAAAAAATGCAAGGGGGGGAGTTGGTCAGTATAAAAAAAAGAAAAAGCTGTACTTAAATTAAAAATACAACAGATTTATTTACAAAAATAATAAGAATTTTATTAAATTTTTATTCATAAATAATTGTTACTAAACTAGAAAATTCATAAGATTGGATGCATAAATTTATTCCAATAATTTCAGGGAAGGGGGATCAACACCCTGGAATCGCCCCTGATCATAGTAGCTATTTTTATGGTAGGATATAGATATTTAAAAATAGATGGAAGAGGATTAAACAAATTCTTAGGGGGCCAGAAGATTCAGGCTGGGATATGTGCTCTAAGGGAGGTGAGGGCACAAATAAACTGGTTCTATTTTTATGTTAAAATGCTTTTATTTATTAATTTTTTTGTGTCCTTAAATTGAATAATGCTTGTATTTTACATTTAATTCTTATTTAAAAATTTAGGTCCTTTAGTTCAACTCCCACAACATTTCAGTACTGGCCCAGGAGAGAGTCTCACAAAGAGATAATGTCAAGCAGGAACCTTTAATGTCAGATAGGTCCTCTATTAATAAATGCCTTGTTCCAAAAAAAATGGGTAAGAACTTGGTCCTGGTTGTGTCCTTTAGATGTGAAAGGACAATATTTAGTGACTATTTCATATGGTAAATATGGTTGGATGAACTCTATTAAGGTTATGATAGTAAAATACTTAACATTATTTTAACTTTCTGCAAGAGCTTAGAAAATGGTTCTTATAAATAAAAGACCTTTTAAAGATCTATAATAATGTTATTTGATAGATTCGTGCATATACACAGACATATATACAAATTACTCTTATCAATGGATCCATTTACTCATTAAAATTGTTAAAGATATTTCTTTTAAACTTACAATTGACGCAGGGAATAGCTTCCACATAAATTGCATCTCTAGTCGGAGTAAGCGAAGGAAGAATGAGTGGTGAGAAGTGGGCAGTGTCAGAATGGAGGAGGCATTGGTTCTGTTGGCTGAGGAAGGAGAAGGCCCTACACCGGAAGTAGGTCTCGTTTCGGCACTTGTCTTTGCACTGCAAAAAAGAAATCCCTATTTAATCTATGTATTCAAATAACAGCGTTAATGTAATTTATTAATTTAACATTTTATTTATTCACCCTACATTATATTTTACGGTTTACAAATAAATTAACCAAAAAGAAAATGAATCCTTATCATAGTACCTCATCTAAAGTTAGATTGCTGGTCATAAGGTCAGACCTAATGGAAGTTTGATTTATTACAGGTTCGTGCCAGCATTTGTTCCTTTCACTATCTGAAAAAAAAAAATAATATTTTTATAGAATAGTTCCTAAAGAAATGCAAAAACAGATTATTATTACTCTATATTTATCAAGAATGTATTAAGTAAGCTAATTTTCAAATATTATACTGTAACTTCATATAGTCGTTAGAGTCTCAATTAAAAGGAAACAAAGAATTTCATTCCCTGAACTGCGATTGTAAAGATTGCTTTACACTGTGTCGAACCACGTGACGAACAGATAATCTCACGAACCTTGCGGTACCGGCGTGCTCCGAATAGCTATTTACGCTGAAATGTGAAGTCGAGCGAACAATGATGTCTGACCGCATCTATGCATCTTAATACAATTGTCAATACATAGGCGGCTGAGGTGGAACTAGCGGCTGTTCTGACTTTTGCTCTAACCAATTATAGTTATTAGCAACAATAGCAAGAAAAATGCTAAAAGAAGGTCTAGAAGCTTACCCTAACTATTCAAAAGCGCTATCCCTGCCATACTGATAAAGTACGACTCAAAGAACCTCCCATCGGTCATCATCGTTAGGATCATACTGGCCAAGGTGGCCAATAGCCACCTAGTTACGCCAACGGTTGATTTTATACATATCTTGCTGAAGCCCAACAATCTGATCCGTATATTGAACTCATAGTGATTCATTAGTTATATGTTTTGTAAGTTAAATGAAAATATAGAATGTTGTATCATCAGCGAGGAAGAGATGGTGTGCAAGGGCGCTAAGAGATGTACGAGATGTGTTGCAAGCACGCGTCTGGCCAGTTTCTTGGCTAAGGAGAATAAAATAGAACAATTTACGGAAAAACCTATGAACCTGCTTAGAAAGAACAGAATATTGTTTATAGACGGTACAAGATAGACGATGTTAATAATTACATTCAGGTATGTCAAACTAACAAACGAGGCTCTTCTTTAAAGGTATCTGGTGTAAAAGGACAGAACTAGATACCTACTATTTTATCTATATCTACATCAAACTTAAAGTACGTATTGAAAGTTAATCGTGCTTAACTGTAATTTTGGGATGTTTTATTCGATTAAAGTTGTCCTCAAGTTTAGAGCAGTGCCCATCATATGATATCCTATAAGAACTACACTCGCGGCCAAAAAAACCGGCGCACCTAGATTTTTGCACTTATCTTTTTGTTGGACTGAGATAAACTTCCCAATTTTTTTCTGAGCAAAGTGTATACTATATGCTTCTAAGACGCACAAGGAAAATGAAGAAAAAACGACATATAAAAAAGAAATAAAATTTATTATAAAATAAACGAAATATCTCTAAAAATAAAAATTGACTTTTTACATTTTTAACTTTGATTGAACAAAAAAAAAAAGCGTCCTCAGTACCGGGTATTCCCTCCTCTGGTTCTGATGACTCCTTCAACCCTCCTCGGTATACTTTGGATGAGGATAGCTACCCGTTCCTGGGGTACAGCCTCCCACTCTTCCACTAGCGCTGTCCTGAGGTCCTGTACAGTAATGGGAGGGTTTGGCCGCCGTCGGACACACCTCCTATAGCTGTTCTATAAGGTTCAGATCAGGGCTTCGAGCTAGCCATGGAAGAGTACGAATGCCGACCTTATCCAGATACTCTTGCACGACATGTGCTGCGTATGGCCGGGCATTATCTTGCATAAGGCGAAAATTATTGCCAAAGAAAGACTTAAAATGCATCACATGTTCTTCTAGAATCTCCGTGATATACGAGGTTTCTTTGAGGGAGGGTCTGTTGAACACGTGGAGGTCTGTCCTCGCTTGTGATCTGATGTCTCTCCACACCATATCAGACCTACCTTCGAAATTCACCGTTCCAGCGATGTTGCACTGGCTATACCTCTCTCCCCTTCTTCTCCATGCTCTTACTCTGCCATCCTGAGTATACAGATTAAACCTTGACTCGTCGTTGTACATAACGGAGGTCAGTCCAGTTAGCATGTTCTCGGCAAAATTGAAGACGTGCATTTCGGTGAGCTGCCGTCAACTGAGGACCTGTTACTGGGGCCCTGGAGTGCAAGTTCACTTCGGCGAGCCTTCTACTTATTGTTCCTAAACTCACATTCACCTGTCGAGCAATTCTCAGCCGACAAGCGGTTTCTACTGCAGTCTGTGTGCGGTTTCTTAACGTTTGCATCATGATGGAACGGTCATCTGCTGGCTCAGTCGTTCTGGGGCTCCCTGATCCTGGCCTCCTCGTATAGAGTCCCGTCTCCTACTACCTCTGAACCGCCCTTTGAACAGTTATTTCTGGTTGGCCTAACGTCCTGGCCACCTAACGTTGATTCCTACCTTTTTCTACAAACGCAATTATTCTCGCAACTGTCATAGCTTCTAAAACCATTTTATTAAAAGAAAAAGATTAAGTAACAACCACAAACACAAAAAAACGAAAGAAAATTAAAAAGAAAAGCACTTTAAGCAGGAAAACGTATAGCATTGAAGTCGCATATACGTACTGATGCAGTATTGTTTCGAATTCTAATCTGTTGATTGTTTACTATGGAGGATTATTGACATAATATTGAAGGGACATTTGCTTATTTTAGATAAGAAATAAAAAATCGATGCTAGGACGCGTTATACCTACGCTAAGATACATTTATTACTAAAAATGAAGGTGCGCCGGTTATTTTGGCCGCGAGTGTATATGACCATAGTGGTATCTTTTTTTTTTTAACCACATACGCCTAAAACAAAAATAAGAAGAATAAAGAAAGAAGATTATCACTTCCAATTCACACACTTCAAAATATGGATACACAGACACCTGTTGGTTATTTGCTGAATAACAGAGACTTTAGTGCACTACTTTGCAGAGACTTGTTACCATTTAAGTAACTCACCGGCACAGTGGTTCTCTATGTAGAAGGAATCCTCATGGACGGTAGGGATGAAGGACTCCGGGTCAGTCCACTTGCTCCTCGAACTGAGCGCACACCTTCCCGTGGAGGGGTGGTAGTTCACCGAGAGGCAGGGGTTGCTTTCGTTGTTCTCGATGCACAGCTGGGAGCAGTGCCATCTATGGAAAAGTAGATTTACAGTCTAGTAAAATAAATCAACAAGTAAAAGAATTATAACTAAATTATTGAGAAGGGGTTTCTTTTAATTTTCAATTGTTGAAATGTTAAGAAATACTGCGGAATTGAAGAACATAATTAAATTTTTTTAAAGTAATGAGTTTTTTTTTAACAGATAATAAATTTGAATATTCTCGTTTCAGAGGAAAATCCATATTGAAATATTGGTATTGAATAAAGTAGTAGATCATTAGGGACAGTTGATGTCAACGCTTTTTTATTAAGGACATTGGTCCTAAGCTGTAAGAAATTAATTCAAAATTTCTACAATGACTTTTTTAACTATACATTAGCATACATATAGTTGTCAATTTCTTAATCTGTAACTCTTTCAAATATTAGGTTCTTCGTGCAGTTGGTTTTTGGACTACAATATTAAGTTGCATTCATTATAATTGAAATCAGTTAGTTATGTTAATGTGTTATAAATCACTTACTTGTCTTTAACGTTTGGAATTACGTTATCTAATGAACCAACTAACTCGAATCCAGGTGTGACTTCTAAACTCCAAGCTCGTTGAGGGCAGTCATCTGGAACTAAGTTAAAATTTGGAAGTTTAAATATTAATAATTAATATAGTTGTTAATGTTTTATAAATATTACTAATCAATAACATTAATAAGATATTCGATTTGAAATTACGTTTGTAAAAGTTGGTCACATTAATAGCTATTGGCTAAAAACGGAGCAAATTTGTAAAAACACAAATTTTCACTTATATTAATTTATAAGATTAATTGGACGAAGATTTTATTAATAATAACAGAAGCCATTTCATTATAGTATTTGTATATAATAATAACTTAAACCCTTTCAATAGTACATATGTGGATATATTCTTATAATATTATATCAACGCCTGCAGCTTACAGAGAGTTAATTCCAAATGAAAAAATAATTTTTTAACCTGTTTGCACTTGACTTTGCAGCTGTTTAACAGATTCTTTGGTTTATTTAGCATTTTACAGGGTTAGCAACATCCTGGGTGTTAGATTTATTAATCAAGGTGTCTCCTACAAAGTGCTATAAATCTGCAGTCATTTGAAAAAAAATTATTTTTTAGTTTGGACTTAACACGCATTACGCTGCAGCCACAGTTATATACACTGATACAGACAATATATCAATAAATTTTCTTTTATCCATTTTAGAGACATTGAAAAATTCATAAGGTCTTTTGTAATCTTGATCAATTATAGATGGTATAAAAAAAAATAAAAAATAACGGAATGGAGGAAATCTTGTTTAAACGATGTTCAATGCCTTGTAAATACGGGTGGAGATTTAAGTTCCCATGATATTTCCTAGTAACGAGTAATGAGATGTTAGAACTGAGGGCTGAGGACACTGCCCCACCTACCCACTGCTTTGACAGCAACCTTGGCCGTCCACTCTTTTTTAGGAATCCATCATCTCTCAGATGATTATGTACTGATGAACTAAAACATATTTATTTACTTACTCAAATATTTACTTTCTCTAGTCTTTTTCTGTGGCGAGGAAATTATCGGAGAATATCAATGTGGTTTCAGGCAAAACCGGTCAACCGTAGACCAAATATTCTCTCTTCGCCAAATATTAGAGAAAAAATTAGAATATAACGGAATCGTACATCAGCTTTTTATCGATTTCAAAAAGGCATATGACTCTATTAACCGCCAAAAGTTGTATAACATTCTGGTCGAGCAGGGAATACCAAAAAAATTAGTAAACTTAGTAAAAATGTGTATGACTGAAACGTTCAATAAAGTTAGAATCGGTAATTATTTTTCTGAGAAGTTCGAGGTCCGAGTCGGTGACACGTACCGGAAAGGGTTTGAATTTGGGAGGGAATATTCCCGTGCTCGGATATGCCGATGATTTGGTATTGCTTGGGGAGGACGTGGAAACCATAGAAATAAACACAAAAACGTTGATGAAAGCCGGACAAGAACTTGGACTGGAAATGAATACGGATAAGACAAAATATATGGTTAGTCGTAGAAGTGATGAGGATTTCGCTGATATCAATGTAGGGGGTATACGTTTGAACAGGTAGAGAAATTTAAATATTTAGGGGCGATGGTAACTAGAAAAAACGAAATCGATGAGGAAATTAAGGCTAGATTAAAAGCCGGTAATGCTTGCTACTTTTCAGTCGCGAAATTGCTTAGCTCCCGCCTTCTGTCCCAAAACTTAAAAATTAGGATTTACAAAACTATTATTCTTCCAACGGTCGTTTACGGATGCGAGACTTGGCCGCTGACATTGAGGGATGAGCAACGGCTTAGAGTTTTTGAAAATAAAGTACTGCGTAAAATATTTGGACCGAAGAGAGATGAAATAACCGGAGAATTTAGACGCTTACACAACGCCGAACTGAGTGAACTTTACCCAGTAAATATAATTGACGTGATTGCAGCAAGACGAATAAAATGGGCGTGTAAAATTGCAAAACTTGGCTATGAACGTATTCCGAAAAGATTAATAAGCGCGGTGCCGAATGGGAAACGTCCGAGGGGCAGGCCGAGACGGAGGTGGGAGGATTGCGTTAGAGCGGATCTATCGAAGTTAGGTCTGGAAGACGGTCGATGGATGGAGGTGTGCAGGGAGCGATTGGTGGTGTCGGCATCGAACCTTCGGGTTCGTTAAGCCTTTATTATTATTTTCTGTGAAGTTGGTAAATGACTGTTACACATTTAAGTAAACAAATACTCTACTCTAAATAGCTTGGTAAGTGAAAGTTGTGTGTTGCGCGCATCGCATCAGATTTCTATAATAAACAGTAATGTTGTAAAAACAGGAGAGGAGTTAGTAGGGAAAAAAAGAAACTGGAACTCAAAATTTACCATTTACGAGAAACGGTTAACCTTTTTTGTCAATTAAAATAGGAGGATTAATGTGACCAATAACGTGTTCCTTATATACTAACTGTACACAGCGTGACCATCCTATGATAACCTAATCAGCATTAAATTATACGCTAAGTGCGATTTTCACCGTTAATAATAAAAAATAACCCACATAGCAAACAATAGCGAGGAATACCAATATGTGGTTCATTTTTTATGTAGAAATTTATAAAAAAAAATTATCTTCCTCACTTTTAATCAAAGTCAATTAAATTTTCTTTCTCTCAAGACTCTTGAAAAAACAGATAATCTTTAACTTTAAATCCATTACCACTATTATGGTCATGCAAAGTGTTTCTTTTTTTTTTTTTGGTGTAAATTTACCTCCTCTATAAAATTATGAATAAATAGATATCCATTTATTTAAAGCTAAAATAATGATTTAATAAAAAAAACAGATTAAATAACAAACAATATTTTAAAAAAAGGTATTTACATATTTAAAAAAAGTTATGGTGATCAAACTGCTTCAATGAATTTTGTTGATGTGGAGTAGACAATTTATAGCATGAACAAATACCAATGACCCGTTGATTCAAACTGAAACCAAGATTTGGGAAAGATTAAACAGTTCCATTGTGCTGTGGCTCTTATCCTAGAAAGTATTTCAACTTCAGTTTTACATTTAAAATATTTATATTCCCCATAACCCTAAAATTATACTTTGCTTTCTGTAAAGTATCAAATGATATAAATAAGAGATCTATGGCCAAGAAGGGGTACGGAACAAAACCTAAACTAAACCGCTAAAAATGTAATATGTTTGCTGATCATGAATATTGTTCCAAACTATTGAAAATTACATACCAATTTTCATTTTAAGGTCGTCATTGATATGAATTCAAACAAGGATCCAAGGATGAAATGTATGTCATGCCATGACAGAAAGATGAGACGATGTGTATTCACCTTGACGCATGACGACATCTATTATAAAATTCGGATTTGTTCAGGGTTGAAAATTTTAACTATGCCACAACTGTTATTTTTCCCAAATTAACACGGAACTTAGTAAGAAAACACGTAATTGTGAGATCTGATTACGATAACTTTAATAGCTATTATAAAACATAAAAACCTAAAGTTTATCTTGGAATAAAATAAATAAAAAGAGTACCATAAATAACTAAGGAAGGTGTTTGTTTATTTAACGTCACTTTAGGTCACTAAGGCTAATCGGACGATGCTACTGTGGGAGTCCTAAATTTTGCCTATCCATGTATAATTAGGATAGGGATCTTTAACGAATACCTGACATCATACAGGCTCGGGACCTCCATTTTACGTCCTAGGCGAGGGACGGCATAGCTAAGGATTTCTTACTCCCTTTCAAAAATCCTAGGGTCACCTCGGGACGTGAACCCGCGAGTATTGTAGGTTGCCATGCTAACCACTATACCACAGGTGACTCCCTAAGAAAGGTGTATCAGTTAGTTTTAACATTTTGCATTCAAAACGCGGAAAAATTGAATTTCGATACATTAAAAAATAAAGTTATTTATGAAACAACAACGATATATTACATTTGTATTTATATTTTGTTTTTATAATAACATAAACACACAATGAAAGAAATGATCTTATCGTGATAACAAGGTTCCGCCCTTCCCCTCAATACTCATGAAGCTTCCAGAGGTGACACAGAAATATCCCCAGAAGAATAAGCTAAGTTGCATAATCATAGGACATATATGTAAAAGCCTTCGAATATATCAATACTTCAAAGCCTATAAAGCTTAAAGCATACAAAAACAAGAACCTTGACATGGGCATCAAGGCATTGTCGAAATACCAATAATAGATTTATTGTTGTCTCCTATTTGTGTTTTATATTCATTTGCATATTTTCATGCATTTTTGAGTTTAAAATAGCCGAACATGATAAAAATATTTAAAGAGGTTGAATTGAGTATTAACTATCCCTGTATAAAGTAATAAAATAACGTTGGGGAGGAGTAATGCTTAATAAAATGTAATTTTACTACCTATGTATTCAGGTTTACCAAGGAGTATGACACCTCAATCATCGCACTGTTTGATTTTGAGTGAAAAGTTCTAAGGTGTGATTTTAAACAGATTAAAAATATGTATAAAATCGTTATTTTTGACATATGGGACTTATAATCACCGTGTCTTAAATTGCCACTTGATGAATACAATAAAAATACCGTACCAATATAATATAGGTAGGTATATGTCAACAGGAAACCAAACAGGATCGTATTGCTATAGCTTGGGGAGGTCTCATGTGTTCACTTCACCAGTTCATTCGATGCCAGAGGTTGACTCCTATATTTCAAGGTTGCTAGCTTATAAAGTAAAAATAGAAACTGTTGAGTGGTGTATTTTTCCTTGCATGAGATAATTAGTTTAATAACATGGAGTGCTATGGTTGTGGTCATTTATTGATCGTTCTATCAAACCGACCAGACTGGATTAAATGAAAGGTCACCACTTCTGTAACTGGATTTGCTCATTATACAAGTGAAACCAAGATAAAAAGTTTATTGCTACATTTATTTGTCTTTTTACGGAGATTGTTAATTTTCGGATCAAACTTTTTGAGGAAAACTTGGATCAATTTAATCTTAAATAAACTATAATTTTATTAAATCTTCTTTCAATTTCAAGAAGTTTAAGAGCAATAAAATGAGAGGGATGTTCTATTGCCTTTGGGGAGGGGGGGGGGGTGCACTCCTGGCAGCGTATGCCATCAATATGCTCTATTAGAAAAGGCAATTTGTGTTTAAGCATTCAAATAAAATTAGACCCCCCTGTAATAGTTAACTCATTTCGTCCCTTGATTAAAAATTATAGGCATTTTTAGTATTTCTATGTTAATGTATCGCCAGTCGGCAAGAATAGTGACACAAGTCGAAAGTCTCATTTATCATAAGATAAATATACATTTTCTTTGTTACAATGTTCATTTATATAGTGAACTGTAAACAGGCCTTGAACAGTATTGCTAATATAGTTATGTCACTTTCCTCATAACATAAATCGAAAAACTAAAGATTCTAAAATTTCCACTTGTCACATGTTCTTGTCGACCGGCAATATTTCAAAAATATGAGAATAATTGCCTTATGAGATTCCAATTTCTTTAAATGACGCTTAGAAACACCTGTGGGACTATAATGTGTCAAAAATATGTGTTTATTATTATATTATTTTAAAGAAGATTACATGTACTACACATTTTAAATGTTGTTAAAAATGCATTTTTCGTGATATTCCCCGTTGCCGTCTAGATGCAGGGTAATATCACACTTCTTATACCTATGTGTATGACCGAAACAATCAATAAAGGTAGAATCGGTAAATATTGTATTTTCCCAAGAAACCTGAGGTTCATTCGGCCTTAAAAGGAGGCGACTCCCTTTCACCTGTTCCATTTAATTTAGCAGCAGAATATGTCATTAGGGAGGTATACATTCCGAAAAATGTTTGAATCTGGGTGGAAATAAACCGTGCGCGGCTATGCCGATAATTTTGAACTAATTGGGGATGAAACAATAAAACTAAATACTAAACATTGATGAAAGCCGGTAAAGAACTTGGGTTAGAAATAAATACGTTAAAATGTATGGTCAATTGCAGTCAAGGGGATGATTAAGAGGATATTGATGTTGAGGAGAATACTTTTGAACACGTAGAGAAATTTAGATATTTAGAGACTATGATAATTATAAAAATCGAAACTAAAGAGGAAATCAAGGCCAGATAGGCAGGAAAAGCTTTCTAAGTTATATTAATTTAATCATTATCGTGGATGGCCACTCTTGTTTTTAAATTATTTAAAATAATTTATTTTTGAAGAGAAAAGATTTGGCTCCGCCGGGAATCGAACCCAGGTCTTCCGCGTGACATGCGCGGGATGCTTATCCATTACACCACGGAGTCGCTTCCAAACGGTGCCAAATCCTTCCTCTTCACTGACACCTCTCCCACAATCTCGCAAGTTTTGCGAGTACTTACGGGAGGTGGACAAATTTAGATATTCTCAAACACAGCTTAACCTTCCGACAAAGAGTCATTTTTTGTAAGTTAAAACCATAAAATAAGAATTATTTGAGAGAGCTCTTAGGCAAGGACGCCGAGGGCCAGGACCTTCCCTTCTCCACCCCTCTTCCTAGATACTATCGACCATGGTCCGTGTAACATGGCACTTATTAGAGTCTCTATTGCCGGGGAACAGAAGTTGACACTAAACTTTATCTGCACTGTTGAGGTAAATAATAGTGCGTGAAAGGTCGTGAAGTTAGGTAAGAAACTAAGGAACTTTTTCTGGACACTGGTTCGACTCAAGCTGGTGCAGGCACTAACTAGCAGTTCCAGGTGCGCACGACCGCAGCACAGTGGAAAATTTTTGTAATTTAGAGGCCAAAAATCTATAACTCCTGATCAAATGACGGTATTCAAATAATTCTTTTTTCATTAATGAGCTTAGCATTTCTTTTAATAGTGAGAATAAAGAAATATATAAATATCATGGCTCTGGGTATTTCAAATTAAGTTTAATCTGAATCCTTTCTTCACATTAATTCATATAAAATAGTTTATTAGGTACATGTTCATACATAGAGAGTGAAATGAGTGAGTATTATTATCTATTGAGCTTCCTGCTTATATACATACATGTCTCTTTCAGGTATTTGCTCCTTTTAATAGATGTTTAAATAATTATTGTCTGAACAAAAAGAAAATTTTATTTATTCGTGTTATTTTTATTTATATTTTCTTACTAAGACAATATGCCTTGCTAGAAAATGGAAGTGAAGTACAATATTTTTAGTGATGATACTTGTGTTAGTGAGTCGTCTTTCCATGCTAAAATTGCTGTAATATTCGGGTTGAATTGAGAAAACCCACAGCAATATATTAATGTAAATATTGCAGGAATATACAAGAAACTTAAAGTTAAGTTTGTGGCTGCTCATTATAATAGACTGATAATGAAAAACACCGAGTGGCTTATAACAATTTTTACTGTAGGGAGTCCTATAAATCTTATGAAGATTGCTCTGACAGAACGAAGAGGCGAAAAAGATGTGAAATTAATGCTTATTAAAAATGAACGAAATTAATTTTGTTTTTACTTCAGTTATTCTCTTGTATATATAATTTCAATTTGTATTACCTATTGTCTATCATATTTAAATTTTGTTACTCAACGTTACAATATCTTTAAATTAGTTTAATTAACGCTTTTTTTGGCTTCACATTGAACCAAAATACATAAATGTCATTAGGCTTCATTTCATTGTACCTAATAAACTAATTAAACAAGGAAAGTGCCTGTAAAATTATTGAATAACAATCTAATATAATTTCGAGCATGTTATTTATATCAGTTAAAAAAAATATTCAAAATTCTGTTCTGTCGGTTCTGATTTTTTTTCGATCGTTTAGAGAAATATCGACTTCAAGATTTAAAGCCCTATATTTGAACTTTAAATAAATTTTCGGCCACGAATTGGACTAAATCCTAAACTATACTTTAATCATTTAATAATATATTTTTTCATTAAAAGTTGAAAAAAATAGGATATTTTTAATTTAATATTTTGGATTTTTTCGTGTTCAGACAATAATTATTTAAACATTTATTAGAGAGCAAATACCTGAAAAAGACATGTATATAAGTAGAAAGGTCAATAGATAATACTGACTCACTCTCTAAGTATGACCATGTACTTAGCATAAACTATTTCATTTAAATTAAAGTGAAGAAAGGATTCAGATTAAAATTAATTTGAAATACCCACAGTGATGATATTTATATTCTCACTATTAAAAGAAATGCCAAGCTCGTTAATGAAAAAAGAATTATTTGATTACCGCCATTTGATCAGGAGTTATTGATTTTTGGCCGCTATATTACAAAATTTTCCCACTGTGCGCAGGGGGAACAGCCTCAATGATTTTCCCTTTCCAAAAGTTTGTGTTTTTTAACCACAATGACATGATAAATAAATGTATAAATAACTACGAAAAACTTTAGGGGTATTTTGGTATTAATTGGGTATTTCAAATCCGCCAAATATTTTTATTAGCGCCCTGGGTCGCTCAAAGTCTGGAACCACCAATGGTTGCAGATATTACTCGTACATTGCCGGGAATCATGCTTAGGACCAGAAAACCCTCCTGGAGCGATATTTTTATCAGTGCATAAATTACACTAGTGGGATAATCGAATTATCCTTAGTCTAAAGAGAAGGGAATAAATTACATTTTTTATTTCTGAAATGGTATTTTTTAAAAAAGGAGATTAAATTTAGTGTGGAAGAACACAGTTTTAATGGACTTTAGTGTCTCAAACTGGGTCACCTTGGTGTGGTGGTTACCATTACCGCCTTTCTATGCCCAAGATCTTGGGTTCTTTAAGATGGCTATATTTCTTAAAGAGAGTTAAAAATCCTTGATTATGCGTCCATCGGAGGGGACGTAAAATGGGGGTTCCGAGCCTGTGCAATATCAGGTACTCATTAAATATTCCTGTCTTAATATAACTGGATAGGAAAAATACTGTACTATAGTTTACATAGTAGCATAAATTGACGTTAATAAAAATAAAAAACGAGTATCTTAATTAAACCTTAGATACCAATAAATAGCTGTATTGGAAGAAATTTTATATGGGACTGTGTAAACCAACCTATACGTTCTTGGTCTGTTACTGGAAGAAGAGCATATATGATTTTAAGGATATTCTGTCCTCAGAATGAGCAATCTTATTTTATTTGCCTGTACTCTAAATTTTTAAAATTTTAACATATGCTCTCCTTCTAGCCACCAATCAAATAGCCATCAATCCATCAAAATCATTATTAATTATTATGATTGGCATATGTAGTGTATTTGGAGCCGGGATGAATTTATTTTTGGGGAAAAATACCATAAACTAGATTATTTTATATAGCTGTATTATTTTTCCTCAATGAAAATAAGAAATAAATAATAATTAATAATATTTTAAAGATAAAACCAGATACTTTTTTTTTTTTTTTTATTTCTCAATTTCCAATATTAAAACATTCCCGGCAAGTGCCTATTCTTACCATGCGCAGATGATCCACTAAGTCTAATGATTGTTAAACACTCATCATTATATCTGACATTTTTTCCCTATTATTAAATCATTGTTTGTTAGTTGAATTAAATTAAAAAATATATATTTCCCGGCAAGTGCCTATTCTTACCAAGCGCAGATGATTCACTAAGTCTAATGATTGTTAAACACTCATCATTATATCTGACATTTTTTCCCTATTATTAAAACATTGTTTGTTAGTTGAATAAAATAAAAAAATATGAGGAGAGCGGGGTTGGTTGGCAATAGTTTTCACTTTTTTGATTGTTGAGTCGTTCCTGTTAATACAATCCCAATATGGCTGATACCACTATAAACTCCAAGTATTAGAGTACTTCAAGTATTTTTTCAACACATAATACTTAATACTAAGATCATAGAAAATTGAAGAATTCGTCAATCCAGAGTATGCCAATTAACCCCCTATTTGGGGCAGGTTGGCCTAGAAGGTGGAGTTGTTTAGCGATCTCATCCAAGTACTTCCTGACACATATTATTTTTACTAAAAGCTGCACTATAATGGTATAATAATTTTGAATCGGTTTTTAACAGCTTTTAAGGGAAAATAGAATGACAATAGAAGAAGATAAAAGTTTAGACTGTCGTTACTTTCTGCTTAGGAAATATTGCTCTCATCCTCCTAGCTAGAACTAAAGAAATTTGTTAGTTTCACCTTTTTTTATGTTTACCTTGCTTTTGTGAATTGCTACTGCGCCAACAAACCCCAGTTGAAGAGAGCCAATTAATCCTACAGGAGAGATCGGAATCGGAGTCAAATGTTTTGCAATCCCTTTAAGCCAAATTTACTGAAAATATAAAAATTTACATACATGTTGTAAAATCAATCAATGAAGCACGCTCTTCTCTACACTGTTAGTATCAGATTGTAAACTCAGGACAAGACTCCCGAGGTCGAGCGGGGCACGTGGTACAATGGTGGGGCCTTCACTACAGGTATGACAGAAACTATAAGCCAATGGCCAACCTACCCCCTATGCCAACCAACCCCGATCTCTCCTATATAAATATAAAATATAAATTAAAAAGCAATGTAGGAAATTAGCGATAAATAGGTGATAGGTCTATACTCACGTTTCAAGCAAAGCTTGTAGAAGTAGTTTACTGCTGGGTCGGGTTTGATGGCCTCCTTGTAGCCGGGGATGTTGGGGACCCTGTGGCAGGAAGACTTGGCGTAGTCCACCACGAACCCGAGGCAATCCGAGCTCGATCGGCACCTGCAATCGCATCAACAAGATGTTACACGGTTTGTTAGGCATCCGATGTAGAGAAAAGGCATATCTATTTAATATCTACAATAGTAGGTACTCATTCATGTATCTATTGATTTGACTGAAGTACAAGCAACAATTATAACTGCTAAATTATAATATAAGTCATACAATTATCTACAGCAGTATAATCATGTATATCGAAAAATAGATAATTAGTCGTAATATTATACAGGTAAGTATTTCGAACTATCCTAGAAATTTGTCGACCAAAATTTTGTTAATGTTTATCTATTTTTAAATATATTCAAAATAAAAAATGCAAGTACAATGGTAACTTATTGTAACACTGACGTGGGTTAAAATATATTTTTTAAAATAAATTATTCACAAACCTACAAAAAGTAACTACTTTGGCTTCACGTTGCAGTATCTATGCAAGTTTTAATAACCACCTTTTTAAAGTATTTTAAAAATATATTTAGAAAAAGTTTTGTGATACTTAAAAACTTGAAATACGTTTCGTGTTAAAAACCTAAAATAATATATGTATATTAATCTTCCTAGAATAAAAATCAAATTAATTTTATAATTTTTTTTTTTTAAACAAGTCTCATACCTCATTTAGCATTCCTTAATTTTTGTGGACGCTTAATAAAAAAATTCCTATTACTTTGATATTATTTTGTAATATTATTCCGTGAAAAAATAATAATAATAATTCTCCATAATAATAATAATAATAATTCTTGATCCAAAAAAAAAAGAAGGAAAATTTCGTGATTATAGATTTCCATGGTTTGTCTTCATCGGTCTCATATAAACTCTTATTTATTGAGTTACACATAGAGCCAAATTTCTGGCTATTTAGTCATCTTTAGGAATATTATTATCAGGAAATTATTATTAAATAGAGTATAATTTAATCAATCTTATGACATTAAAAAGTATTTCTTGAAATTTTTAAAGAAATAGGTACTTACTAAATTCACGAAAAATGAAAGTCATAAATATCAACACAAGGTCCGAACAGTTGGCCAGAATTTAAAGAAAGATGGATTAAGAGCGAAGTCTTTTTTGTAATATTATTTTGTAAAAAAATAATAATAATAATTCTCCATAATTATAATTAAATTTATGATTCGTAACATCTTTTAAATCGGGGAATGCGGTAGCGTTCAGTTCCACCAATTTTATTTTAGCATCGCAAGACTTAATCCTCGGAATTATTCGGGTTAATCCTCGGAATAGGGTATTGCTCAACTCGCAGGAAAAAAAGTTCTAAAGTTTGAATTTTTCATCCCATAACGCTTCACTTATTACCGAATCAAACAATTCTAATTGATGTTACTCGAGCGCCCAAAGTTAGTGTTATTATTTATCACCTCTAGCAATTGAGATTACATGAACAGTTAGCGTAACGAATATATATGTAACAGTAGAATGGAATCTGTCATGGGCGATGCTGTTTTCAACGATTCGTACGGATTATCATATAAAGGCGGAAGCCAATAATTAGTAAGAATTGCTTAGTTCTCAAACGTGTGAAAGTATCCAATGGACACAAAGACAAAGTCATGCGAAATTTACTCATTCAGAGTTTATCTACATTGAAATTGTAAACATTCGTCATCATATCTGAATGGGAAATTGTCGAATAAGCTTTTATATAAAGAGAAACAAATATTTTTTTTCTTTATCCAAAAAATATATACTCTCTATACTTAGTATTATTCCTATTATCATTACATCTTGTTATTGCTAGTCATTAAAATTGCATTACGAAAAGTTTTAAGGTTTTTGCGTTGTCATCACGTACTCATGTGACCAAATTACTTCCAAAATTAGCAATTTAAGTATATTTTTAATTACAGAGCTATGCGGTAAAAGTCAAAGGAGGAAGGCATTTTAAAAATGATTAGTATTTATGCAAAGCAACTGTGACTTTTAGTTCTCAAATGAGATTGAGGCACACACATATGTATCAATATGTATATTTCGAAATAAATATTTGTGGCTAGATATCTATATCCTGAATACAAGCCCTGAAACCTATTCCTAAAAGTTTCTGTTTTACATTCTCCTCTTTGCGTTTTCTTTATTTTTATCAAATCTTATATTTAGCCATTTCTTATTTTTAGGCGTAACGAGAGACAGTTAATTTCTCCATAGAAACAAAAACAAAGGTACTTTATAGGAAACAAACAAACAAAAAAGGCCCAAAACCCTCCCCCCCCCCCCCCAAAAAAGCCCCCTCAGAACATTTTAATAATGATAAAGCTTACCTGATATTAAAGAACACCTAATTTTCATTAAACCTGACGAATTTGATAAAAATCGCTAAAGCCGTTTTTGAGATCATCGAAAAAAAGATAAAAATTGGGAAAAAATTATGAAATAAAGTGCACATACACACACACACACACACAGAGACCATTTTGCGGGACTTGGTTATTTGGACTCAGGGGACCCCAAAACGTGTATTTCCGTTGAAAACCGGAAGTCGAAAATTTTCACGATCGCAATACTTCCACTTACTATATATTTCATATATAGGTAAATGAAAGTAAAAAAATAAAAAATTCTATTCTAGCAGAAGATTCAGAAAGATTATTAATTTTGGCTGCTCGGAATTTATCTATGTGACGATTTTAAATGTGTATCAATAGTATCGCTGATCATCAGGGCTCCAGCTGTTATCTATACTAACAAGGCTCTCGTGACTGTATGCAAAATGGAAGAGCGAGTCCAATAAACTGTATAAACTTAGCGGATGATTCATTGATGGTTTTAGCATCCCACGTTTAGAGCTAAAGTTCCCTCCTGCCAACTATGATAGCCCGAGAAGAAATAAAGTTTTTACATGCAGCATTGGACGGGTTTGAGCAAGCGCCTTTTCTGTATGAACGTTATCAGCTTCAGCAAGGACGAGCTCATTCAATTTTCCGAATTCATATGTAAATCAAGAGATGTACGTTTATCATGCCAAATCTACTCATTCATAATTTCATCAAGGGAAGCCCTTGAACTTTAGCATACACCCAACACAATAGACACCTTCGCTGTTGCTTCTTTTTATTCAAACCGCACCCAGTTCAACTGAAACAATGTACGCAACTACAAGGCTACCTGCATTTCCTATGGCACTCAAGTTCTCGGAATCGATGATGTTTAATACCATAATATTAATGTAGAATGTAAAAACTTGAGGAAACCGATTTTAAATTAAAAAATGAAGTCATGAATTATTTATTTTATTGTAGCCGACGTTTCGACCCAAATTTTAGGTCAAGGCTAAATGAGAAAAACCAAAAAACAACCAATCAGAGAAATTCAAATTCATTTGTATCTGTTTACATAATTTCTCTGATTCGTTGTTTTTTGGTTTTTCTCATTTAGCCCTGATGATGACCTAAAATTTGGGTCGAAACGTCGGCTACAATGAAATATGTAAATCTCACATATTTGGCTACTTATTTTGACCGCACCCCCAACCTTTTCACATTGTGTAAGGTTTGTATATTTTAATACATTAAAGTAAAAACGTCTCTGGCGAAATAAAATTCAAACGCCATTTATAATTACACTAATTAAATTACAAAGATACGCCAGTATTTAAGTTTTATATGAAGAGCTGCAAAAAATATGTTATTATCGCACCAGGATTCAACATGAAGCGGTCTTCTTCTCAAAGGGCGTCTATGTTTTTTGAAGTGGGAAAAATGTTGTTGGTCAAATAGAGCTTAAACGATACTAGTTATGGACTGTGTTTCAATGAAAAGAGCTGTTAAAAATAAGAATCAAAACATGAAACATTTTCATAAAAACTTGTCATCTTATACTGTTTTATGTTGAGAACACGATACTGACCGCAACCGTTAAGCTACTTATTACCAATTAATCTTTATGACTACCTTTTTTTATAAATATTCCTTATAGTTCAGCTTTATCATTTCGAATAAAACTAATTCTTTTTGTTATATTACGAATATTTTATAATTAACTATTCTAGAATTTTTTAAATAATTTTAATAGAAGAGAAAATATCGAAGAAATCGAACCCAGGTCCTCTGCATTCCGGTTCGATTCCCAGCATTGGTTCGATCTTTTCTCTTCATTAAAATTAATTACAAATTATAAATTAATTATTTAAAAATAACTGAATTTCAACATACCATCGCACAGTAGGAAAATTTTGTCATTTAGTAGCCAAAAATCTATAACTCCTGATCGAATGACGATAATCGAATAATTCTTTTTTCATTACAGAGCATGGGATTTTCATTATCAGTGAGAATAAATAAAATAACAAAACCATCGCTCATAGAATTTCAAATTCATTTTGATACTAAGCCTTTCTTCACTTTAATTTAAATAAAATAGTTTATCAGGAACCGGGTTATACATAGAGAATGAAATGGGTCAGTATTGTTATCTATTGAGTTTTCTGCTTATACACATGTCTTTTTCAGGCACTTGCTCCATTTGAAAGATGTTTAAATAATTGAAGGGGTCGGGGCAAAATAGTACCAAGCAACATTTTTAATAAAAATAAACTGTAGCTGCCATCTCTTGTATATTATGTAGTACTATATGTCTATGATGGAAATGCACCTGAAATATGACTATAGAGTACTCTATAGTCATGTTTAGGTGGCATTAGCCGAAGCCGAAAATATATTGAAAGTTCAAATATAGGGATTTAAATCTTAAAATCGATATATCGCTGATGGATCGCATTTGATTGATCAAATTCTATTATGGTACTTTAGCACCCTTTCACCCTCTACCATTGTGAAAAAAAAATCAGAACCAACTATTGCCAATAAAAGAATTTATATCAATTTAAATACTTTCTTTTCATAAATTACATAGTTAACGTGAAAGAAATTAAAACGCATTTTTATACAATAATTTTACAGCCATTCTTTTTATTTATAAAATATGTTTGGTGAATTAATATAACATATTTCTCTTTGAATTATATGACAATTTTTTTCCGTTATTCCTAAAATGGGGTATTTTTAATTCAATTTTTTGGATTTTTTCTTCATCAGACAATAATTATTTAAACATCTTTAAAATGGAGCAAGTGTCAGAAAAAGACATGTGTGTAAGTAGAAAGCTCAGTAGATAATAATACTGACTGTTAGGGCAAGGGCCGTTTCGCGTTTGAAATGCAATCCTTCCCCGGTGAGAATTTTGTCTCCCCCCTCCAAACGGGCAAAGACAAAATAAGTGGACTGTTTAGAAAAGATGGGCAAAGTGGGTGTTCCTATGAGGGGAAAAAAACAATGGTAATAATATAAATTAATAAAAATAAAAACATTGCTTGCAAAGAGAAAATAAAGTAAAATCAATGTAGTTTACAGGTTTGTTTCATAATAAATAAAAGGCCCATCCATAAATTTACAAAAAATAATTAATAAAGAAATAAATTGATAACATATAAACTTATTTGACAATTAACCCTTAAATTAACATATAAATATCCAAAGAAAAATAAGAGAAAAAGTAAATTAGATTTCTAACAACAAAAAAAAAAAATAAAAAACTTTTTAACAAAAATATAAAAAGATAAAATGAATCTAACGCTTTGTTCACAAAAAAAATAAATAAAATAATTGTCCATTAGAGCTAGATCTTCTTGTAGAAAAAAAAAATGTTTTTCGATGTTGGTGTATTCTCATAAATAAAATGGTGAGTAAGGAGTATCCTACCTTATATTGATGTATTCTCAGTAAATCCACCGTTGTGTTGTGTACACACCGTCCTCGTATAAATATTATGGATCTATGATATGCAGAATCTTAATTACTTAAGATGAGATGAGATGAAATAAGGTGGGTGAGGGCACGATTGATGAGTACGACTGAGGCCGGCCTTATCGCCGTGTTTGTGGTCCTTAATACCACTAGACACCATCATACACCATATATATGTATGATATTGGTTTCTTAATGATATTCAAATAAACACGCTATTTACAATGTGTATATATATATATATATATATATATACATGTATATATAATTATAATTTATTATCCAATAAATTAATGAATAATAAAGAAAGAAAAAAAAAGAGATGTTAATAACAAATAAAATCACATAAGAGAAAAAGAAAGATAAAATAGAAATTAACTAGGGCTTTAACACTGAATCATTTCATCCTCTATGTATAATCCAGTACCTAATAAACTATTTTATTTAAATTTAAGTGAAGAAAGGATTCATATAAAAATTAATTTGAAATACTATGAGTGATGGTTTTGTTATTTTTTTTATTCTCACTGAAAAAGAAAATCCTATACTCTTTAATAAAAAAAGAATTAGTCCATTACCGTTATTTGGTCAGGAGTTATCAATTTTTGGCCACTAAATGACAAAATTGTCCCGCTGTGCGTCGACACACTGGTGAAGTCGCGAATCTGATTTTTTTACGAAAATTGGTTTTTATGTTAAATCTTATACTTAGTGCCCATAGTATACTGTGGTAAACTTGCGAGCCTTTATCTTGACTTGTTAATGTATAAATCACGATGTAAACTTGCTTTAATATTTACAGATTCGCAACTTTACCATTGTATGAACAATATAATATTAATAGTAGTATAATAACACATAAACTTTTAAAAAAGGTATACAGTAGTGTATTTTACTGAACAGGTTAAAACAAATAACAAGGTCATGATTAGTTACCATTTCCTGCTTTTCTAAAAGGTAAGTAACTTTCCTTCCCACTCCTGTAGGATAGATTGAAAAAAAAATCAGTAATAGAACGCTCACCTCATATTTTATTTAAGTCACATGATAGAGATTAGAAAAAAAAAATCTATGCCAACGCCCAACTTGCTCAGATTTACTTGGAACATTATTTTTCATTAATTACTTAGTATACCTAAAACAAGTTTTAATAGAAATAAACAAATTCACCAAGTGTTTTTTTTAGAATCTTTTATTTTGTATGGTTCAACTAACCTTCAAATTTTATTTATTAGCCTTCTTACAACTCAGTTTATCAGTCGAAAGGCAAAAGAACTTATTTCTTTATCAACGCATAATATATATATATACATAAATTATTTATCAATTCGAAGTTGCCTAAAAATATTAAATCCAGAGAACATAATTGAAATTATTCTCAAAATACTAGTCATTACTAAAGTATTTCCAAAACTAATGCTCCAAAAAGGATAAAAGAAAGATGTTAATAAATGCAAAAAGGTTCTTCAATTATTAACCTTCTTTCACTATCTTTTATAAATCTATTATTTCCACTATTAAAGGAAATTGAATGCAATGGTTCCTAACCATTTTTACATGTTTTGGGCGACGATGAATGGGGATTAATGCAAACATTGTACAATATCTGATTTTATATATATATATATATATATATATATATATAATCATTAGATGTTGAGATTCGGAGAGCTGTTACCCAAAAGGTTCATTAAGTATCCAAGTATTTTTATGATTTCAGATATATATATTAGATAGATATTATAAGAATTATTTTGTTTTCCCTTCTTATACAAAATATTTAAAAATTATGTACGTAATCATAAAAATACTTGGCTGCTAAGGATCTTTTTCCTCACTTAGAGGGGAAGAGTGCTGTAAGATGAGCCCAGAAGATGAGCCACAAGCTCGAAACGTCGGGAAAAAAATAATAAATAAATAATTATTTAAACACGGAAGAGCTCCTTCATTAAAGAAAATACTACAAAAATACTTGGATACTTAATGAACCTTTTACGTAACCGCTCTCCAAATCTAAACATCTAATGATTTTACATTACTTTACTACTTAACGATCTTAATTTTTAGTAGTGTTTAGTTTAGTAATTGGAAAGTGCACCGGTGCAACTTATATTAGCGAAAAATTGTTTGTCATTTATAGATGGAATTTAAATTTATTTAAAGCGAGGAAGCAACGTAAAGAGGAAATAGTAGAATAGATAAGATGAATTTTAATAGTGGGAAAAGAACGTAAAGGTAAAAAAGCTAATTGATAGATCCAGACTGTAAAGTTAAAATTGTAACTTTTAACTTGAATGGTTTCATAACCAGAACTCTTTGCAGAATCTTAAAATAAATGCCGATTTAGGGAATCATTCGATTTTAACTGACTTGTTTCTCTCCATCAAGTTTAATGGAATCCTAAAGAGTTGTTCTGTAGTGTCTATTTATCCTTCCAAACATCGATCGAATTGTATTTCAGCTTTTAAAAATATATTAATCAAAGGATTGGTTGATCAGGAATATTTGAACTTGAACTTGATACCAGATTGAACTAAACTCTTTCCCTCCCCAAGAAACATAAATACAATACTAATGATAATAGCTACTGACCTGTTGTAACACTCGGCAGTGATGGCGGCCCCGTAGCTGGAGGCGTAGAGCAGCGGCGGGGGTGTGGAGAGCGCAGGGGAGAACCCCGCGATCTTGGCGAACGTCAGCTCCTTACCGTCCGGGCACTGCCCTGCAGCACGAGAGCACCAAAGTATTTATTAGTATATATAACTATATATATATATATATATATATATATATATATATATATATATATATATATACTCCACCAGTTTTCAATTATATTCATTATAAGAGAATAAACGAGGATGCAGAATAGATGTTTTTATTTTCTCCTAAAAATTGAATTTCGGAATGCAGTAAAAATTACTTTATTGATATTAATCACCATATACGGCGTGTATGTTTCTCTCATAGACTAATTGTAACATTTTTGGCCAATTTTTTCCAAAAAAGTGTTTATATGATGGGATTACCTGTAAATCCCTTTACGTAATTACAAATAATTAAGTGATTCTTATTCGCAAATTAATAGAAGGAATATCGATGAAGATAAACAAGGAATATTAACTTTTTAACTGGCTAGTAGTGCTCAAATCGAATTATTGAAAATCACAGAAGATTATTCTTAAAGATAAATGTGTAGGCATATAATGGATCTATTACACGATACATATGAATGTAAAAATGTACAAAACTTTCGCAAAATAAAAAAATCTGGTGCGTGCGCGCAACACACAACTTTCACTTACCCACTTACTTACAGTAGATTAGAAATGAATGCGTTGTGTTAATGCCACTTCTCAAAGTTACACATTTTTCCACATTCATTTCTTACCTGATATTAAAGAACACCTAATTTTCATTAAACATGGCGAATTTGATGAAAATCGTTAAAACCGTTTTTGAGATAATCGAAAAAAAGGTAAAAATCGGAAAAAAAGTTATGAAATAAAGTGCCCCCTCCCTTTGACCAATTTTGATGAAATCTGTGCTGTCACATCGCGGGCATATACCAACACCAAATACTGAGTTTTGTCAAAATCGTTAAAGCCGTTTTTGAGTAAATAAAAAAAACACGCGATAATGAGACAACATTTATTAAGTAAAGTCCCCCCTCCGGTTAATCAATTTTGATGAAATTTTTACAGTCATATCTCGGGCATATTATTACATCAAATACTCAGTTTAATCAAAATCGTTAAAGCCGTTTTTGAGTAAATAAAAAAAACACGTGAAAATGATACAAAATTTATTAAGTAAAGTCCCTCCTCCGGTTAATCAATTTTGATGAAATTTTTACAGTCATATCTCGGGCATATAAATAGATCAAATACTGAGTTTAATCAAAATCGTTAGAGCCGTTTTTGAGAAAATCGAAAAAAACATAAAAAGTTATTAAATAAAGTACCCCCTCCCTTTGAGTAATTTTGATGAAATTTATGCTGTCACATCGCGGGCATATACTTACACTAAATACCCAATTTCAGGATCGCACGGTTTATAGTTTTTGAGCTAGTCTGTTCACACACACACACACACACACACACAGACACACACACAGACACACACACACACAGACCATTTCGCGGGACTTGGTCATTTCGACTCAGGGGACCCCAAAACGTGTATTTCCGTTGAAAACCGGAAGTCGAAATTTTTCACGATCGCAATACTTCCACTTACTATATATTTCATATATAGGTAAGTGAAAGTAAAAACCCAGCACGAATAAAAATCTAAAGGAACGTTTCAAGAATTTACAAATAGACATTGTCGTACTAATGGAGTTTAAAAGTCGAAAAGAATTGAAAGCAACTGAAGTTCTCCAAAATAAATATTTAAAAAATACTCATTTAACTAATATATTTAAATGTTAAAATTCAATCATTTAATTTTTCTTGGTTCTAATTACCGTTTCATGGTAAATGGAATTTTAATGATGCAATATTGTGGTGGGAACGGTTATTTATACTCATTTTACGTAACGAAATTATTTGAGAAAAAAAAAGTTGTCACCCTCATGGCTTATTTCTTTTTTCCCATTAAATTAAATAACGGAAGTTATAGAATAAATAGGATTTATTCTTGTTTATTTCATTGTAAAGCATACCTTTTTCTTCTTTATAATTCATTCCACAAATGAAGGAAAGAGCTTTTAATTTTACACTCCATTAAGAAAAATCGTGTGTTTTATGGGAGAAGTTTTAAAGTTAAACGGTCATCTTTCTCACTCTGAATACTAAATTAAATATATCTACAATTCTGAAAAATGTCTGGTTTTATATCATTTCTCTACGATTTTTAGCACACTACATAACGCTCAGTAGGAATTCCTTTATTTTGCAGGCCTGGCTTTTTATATTGAGTATGAAAGCTAGAGCCAAATGATCCGGCCATAACAAAATAGGTCTTCCCGAGTGAAATAGTGTATTATTACAGTTTACTAATAAAGTTCGATTATTGACTGCTGAAAATTAACTAACTGGGCGGGCTAGATCATCAATTAATTAATCTGGTGCATAAACATTGTAAAATTCTTCACCAATTTTTATGTTGAAGAGACGTTCTTCATGATATAAAATTTTCGAATAAAAATGTTTCCTTGTTAGATATTTGTGTGAACTACAGAATATATTCGTAAGAAGAAGGATCGGTTTCTAAAGTGAGAGTTCTCCCAAAGGTTATTATTAATGCTTAAATTATTTCTGCAAATGTTTACCTTGTTCAGGTAAATATTACGTTAACGGGAGTGAATAACCATAAATGTTTGAATTATGTAATTCTTTCTACGCGGATAAGTGTTACTTAAAGATAATAGTTTAAATAAGTATTAGTTCAAGGGATCTTTAAAAAGAATAAAATTTCTGTAATTGAAGTTACAGTTTCATTTAAAAAATAAAGTACTCATTAATAACTACCATTAAGCATTGGAATATTAAACTCTAAAATGATAGATTAATCTAGTGTTAGAGAACCCAGAATTCAAAAATGGTCTTATTATTTTTTGTAACCATGGATATATGTGACAGTGGCTATCCTCGCTCTTAATTTCATTTATTTAGGTCGAGAAAGGATGACTACCATCATTCAAGGAGTCGTCTTCCAGTTCCATTACAAACCCGTTACTAAAGTATTTCGTTGCATTCATCAAATGGTAGAAACATGTAGATAAAAACGCTTTATTTTAACAACAGGCAGTGCTGCCCAAATGGGTTGCTATGTCACACTGGGTACCAATAACCAATTAATAGTAATAATAATATAATAATAAAAGTCTTTGTTTATAAAATAGCACAATTACATAATCACAATACAAGCTGAAGACAAATCTCATGGAAGGGGAGTCAAGCAAAAGCTTAAATTAAAATCTACATCTCGACCTCGGAGGTAATCTTCGGATAACTCAATAAACAATTATTTATGTATATATAAAAAAAAAAATTTCTAATCTACATTTTATCTTATATCTATTATAATCATTTAATAATAAAAAATAAATTTAATTTTGAAACATTAGGCACATTGGATTAATGCTGCATACTTTTTAAAAAGTACTTCCAGCTATTTATCTTTGGACAGTTTTACCGTTAAAATTTCTCGTGTTAAATAAATTTTAACAATTCATGCCTCTTATTTTTTAGAATTTAGCTAAATGTAATAATATCGACGAAAAATTAAAATTTATACTACGTCTGTGATACGTAATACATCCTTTTTTTTTTCTTCTTTTTTTCGGTACCCCTACCTGGCCATGTGTGGCATACCGGGGTTACTCTAGAGGTGCAACCATCCTATTCTAACCATGGTGGGTAGGTCGAGATTTATTCCGTGGGGCCTCCACGAAATAAAAGTGAACCATCCTAGGGCGGATTCGAAGCGGGTCGCGCTCAAACACGCTCGGCTATCCCGGCCCGACTTACTACATCCTTCCTTACCAACATAACATTATTAACGTATTGCTAATAAATTTCTAATTAGCTATTGAAACTTATAGGGCCTCCAGTTACTTTTTGGTCCCGTTTAAACTTTTACTATCTTTGGTAGTACATTCCAAATTTAAGTAAACAATTTTTCGATGTGCCCCTATAGTATAAAAAGTGCACAGTTATATTTTAACATCATTTCATATCAACTATGAGAAATATAAGTTCAGCGTTGTTAGGAAATTCAAAAAAATCGCACATTCTTTCTAACGCTTATAACCTGGGAAAAAAGCATAGTTGAAATCCAAATAGATCCAAAGCTACATTAAATTTTACCAGCGTTAAATTTCTTAATTAAACGAAATTACATTCGAGGCAACCAATGGTACAACTTGTTAGCATTGGAAAGAGACTTTATCTCTCTTTGATTACCTTGCTAGGAAATTAATTTTACATTCCAACCGGATTATTATTTTTTATTTGCAAGCGGGGATCAATAGATTGTTTTTCATCAAATGTTTCTTATTTTCTCTCCCACAATTAAACTTTGTTATAAGTTGAAAAGGCTGCAGTAAATATATTTTTAAAAAATTGAATCTGAAGCAAGAGTTGTTAATACATTGGAATAGTTAGATAAGGCCTGTCCTTCAGGATATCTGCGGTTATAGAAGTCGAGTAAGCTCGTTTAGTTTTGTTCTCACGTAAACATGTTAATGTATACTTGACATCTTAATAGCAATTCTGTAAATCCTTATAATTCATGAAATAGGCTACTATTCTAGGGAAAAATAGCTTTACCTAGTTTTATTATTAAGGTTTTCATCTGTAAAATTTATTAGTAGGCATTAAGTATATATTTCTTAAATGTGAGTAAGGAAATCTTTAGTACCTCACTCCATTACTGTATATATATTTTTAATATATATAAAGTAAATCAAATTATTATTAATTTGTTCTTATTCTTTGATTGGCGTTTGTTAGGCGCTTTATCAATCATTCATTTAAACTGATAGTATACAATTAATTTTTTATTCAATTTCCTTTAAATTATTCAATTTTTTTCTTACATTATTCAATAATTCATAATTCGATAAGAGTTTTTCGAGACCGACTTCCTGGTTTCCTCCACAATTAGTGACGACTTGAATTTTGTTTTAAGTTATAACTAATTGTAATATATTGGGTTTTCTTTTCTATTTTCAATATCCTATTTGTTCACTTCTGAAAAACCTAACTCTTAAAATCACGAGATGGTCCGTAAAAAGATATAAATAGTAAATCGTAAATAGTTCGTGAAAATATAACTTTGACAGCCTTGGTAAATGCAATATTCATCTTAGATAGCAAAAATATGCATATTTATTGATTTTATTCACCATTCAACCGTTGCAATTCTTAGATGAGCTCTCCCTTTTACCAAAAGGATAAAAACTTGGAGACTGACGAATGTTTGCTCAAGAATCTATAATTGCCCGAAGTTTGAGAATCACCCTACAGGGGTGGACAGAAATACTACAGTATTTCTGTCTATCAATTTAATAAAGTTTCTATTCTTTTTGTACAAAAAGAATAGATACTTTATTCTTTCTAAATTTTATATATTTAAATAGTCAACGTTGGATATCAATGATCAGATATATTTTAGATGCTGAAAAGTGTAGGGATGATAGGATTGCAGAAATCAGCCATCAAACCTCAGTTTATAGTTTAGTCTGAACTGATGAATATTGCTTTTGACCATTATGCATGCATGGTTCAAGCATTGCACGGATGAAATCGTACGTATCAAAATTATAATGATATTATTTGTAAATAGTATATATTTTTTACTTTACAGCATTATTAATATTATTACACTATAATTAGAATTAAGTATTACTTTTTACAGCAGTTTTGGTTCAAACTGTGCATTTGAGCTATTTATATTAAAAAGCACATCCGACAGGTGAAGTCTAAATATATTAAGAATAATAATAATTCTATAAATCGTATATCTACATATATGATTGGAAAACACTTCATTGGGTGTTGTTTTCGAATTTAAACTTTATTAAATGTTTTAAAAACAAGAAGTTATTTTTTTAAAAAAATATTGAGGTGAAATCAAAAAAATTATTGAGGTGAAATCAACTAAAAGGTATGTTTTAAGTATTATGGTTTAAGTATTTAAGATACTACTTAATTGTTTATGTATATATTTTAGACTTGCTGTAGTTTAAACATCAGATACAGAAGACATTTTCGGACAAGGTTAGCCGTTCGGTGCAGCCACGGTGGAATTTATTTACAAACCAGGCTAATAATTAATGCAGAAATAGTTACCGATACAAGGACGTTTCGTGACGAGAAAGACGGAAAGGGAACGAGTAGAATATGGAATGCCTGTGGGTCAAAGAGGGCTTTCGACACCAAAATAATATCTCTGAATTGTAACTGCTAATAGAAACCAAAATTTATAAGTTTAGTTTCACGATATATATTACTTTTTTTAAATCGGTCGAAAAAAAAAAACAATTAACAAAAGACAAAATTTTATAAGACCTAAGTCAAATACCTTATTTTAAAAAATCTGGTGCGTGCGCGCAACACACAACTTTCACTTACCAACTTACTTAGATTAGAAATTAATGCGTTGTGTTAATGCCACTTCTCAAAGTTACACATTTTTCCACATTCATTTCTTATTTTTGTTTCATTTGCTCTATAAAAACCACTAATTTCTTTTAGTTAGCCCTTCTTTAATTATGAACAATGGTCTGTCATTAAAGGCGTACTACGCATGCGTGGGCTCAACGTGTTTTATGAGTGGACTGCATATTTTTCTTTTTTTCTCCTCTATATGTTTACTTGGTTTTTATCATATCTCATATTAAGCCATTTCTTATTTTTAGGCGTTACGAGAGACAGTTAATTTCTCCATAGAAACAAAAACAAAGGAACTTTATAGGAAACAAAAAAACAAACAAAAAAAGGCCCCTACCCCATTTAAGCCCAGGTTTGCACGGTTTATAGTTTTTGAGGTAGTCTGTTCACACACACACACACACACACACACACACACACACACACACACACACACACACACACACACACACACACACACACACACACACACACACACACACACACACACACACACACACACACACACACACACACACACACACACACACACACAAACACAAACACACACACACACACACACACACACACACACACACACACACACACACACACACACACACACACACACAAACACACAAACACACACACACACACACACACACACACACACACACACACACACACACACACACACACACACACACAGACCATTTCGCGGAACTTGGTTATTATATATTTCATATATAGGTAAGTGAAAGTAAAAAGGGTCTTGCACTTAGCTGCTACCCAAACCTAATCATTTTTATTTTTTCTTGATAGAGTATACCTAGATAGAGTAATTTAGATGGAGTAATTTAATAGAGTAACCAACTACCTTTGATCCGTCCCATATCAAGTTCCTCTCTTGCACGCACGTGAAAAAATATGCAAGATTTCCTTGGACATGCTTATGCAACAAAAACGCTTGTTCTCTTTGTTTGAGGAAACCTGGGATAAGTGAAAAACTTGTGCTATATAAATTTTATCCAACTTTTTTACTTTCACTTACCTATATATGAAATATATAGTAAGGAAAGTATTGCGATCGTGAAAAATTTCGACTTCTGGTTTTCAACGGAAATACACGTTTTGGGGTCCCCTGAGTCCAATTAACCAAGTCCCGTGAAATGGTCTGTGTGTGTGTGTGTGTGTGTGTTTGAACACACTAGCTCAAAAACTATAAACCGTGCGAACCTGAAATTGGGTATTTAGTGTATGTATATGCCCGCGATGTGACAGCAAAAATTTCATCAAAATTACTTAAAGGGAGAGGGTACTTTATTTAATAACTTTTTAAGTTTTTTTCGATTTTCTCAAAACGGCTCTAACGGTTTTGATTAAACCGAGTATTTGATCTATTTATATGCCCTAGATATGACTGTATGAATTTCATCAAAATTGATCAACCGGAGGGGGGACTTTACTTAATAAATTTTGTATCATTTTCACGTGTTTTTTTTTAGTAACTCAAAAACTGTTTTAACGGTTTTGATCAAACTGGGTATTTGATGTATGTATATGCCAAAGATGCGATAGACAACATTACATCAATATTGATCAACCGGAGGGGGGACTTTACTTAATAAATTTTGTATCATTTTCCCGTGTTTTTTTTATTTACTCGAAAAAGGCTTTAACGATTTTGATCAAACTGGGTATTTGATGTATGTATATGCCCGAGATATGACTGTAAAAATTTCATCAAAATCGATCAACCGGAGGGGGGACTTTATTTAATAAATTGTTTCCAATTTTTCGTTTTTTTTTTTCGATCTTCTCAAAAACGGCTTTAACGATTTTCATCAAATTCCTGGTGTTTAATGAAAATTAGGTGTTCTTTAATATCAGGTAATCTTTAACATTATTAAAATGTTCTGAGGTGGCTTAAATGGGGAAGGGGCCTTTTTTGTTTTCCTATAAAGTACCTTTGTATTTGTTTATATGGAGAAATTATCTGTCTCTCGTTTTGCCTAAAAATAAGAAATGGCTAAATATGGGATATGATAAAATCAAGGAAACATATAGAGGAGAAAAAAAGAAAAATATTCAGCCAACTCATAAAACTCGTTGAGTGCAAGCGGAGTAAGCCTTTAATGACAGACCATTGTTCATAATTAAAGCCGTTCTGTTCATTTGAGAAGTGGCAATTAACAAAACGCATAAATTTCTAATCTAAGTAAGTTTGTAAGTGAAAGTTGTGTGTTGCGCGCACGCACCAGACTTTTTGTTTTTTTAAATTATTTATTTCAATTGTTCCGTTAAATCTTTCGTCTTCTCTTATGGATACAGAAATAAGCTCCAATATTCTTGGGTGGGTTTATTTAAACTGAGCCAATGATTTAGCAACAAATCAATGGATGTCCCAAAAAGAAAACCTCATTTCTTTAAAAAGAAATGTATTTTGGCTTTAATTGATTTAAACTTATTTTTTTTACTCAATTGATCTTTCTTTTATTTATGAGCTTCTTGGTGTTTGAAAATAAAGTGCTGCGTAGAATATTCGGGCCGAAGAAAGATGAGTCAACAGGAGAATTTAGACGGCTACACAATGCGGAATTACGTGAGCTTTACCCGGCTAATGTAATCGAGTCTATAACTGCGCGTCGGCTAAAGTGGACATGCAAAATGACGAGTCTTAGTAGTGAACGAATTCCTAAAAGATTGATAAACGCTTTGCCGACTGGAAAACGGCCGAGGGGTAGGCCTAGGCGAAGGTGGGAAGATTCGGTGAAAGCAGATCTTGTGAATTTGGGATTGGACGGTGGTAGGTGGATGGAGGTATGTAGGGACCGATTGGTGGTGTCGGCGTCGGGCCTTCGGGTCCGTTAAGCCTTATTGTATTGTATTGTATGAGCTTCTGCAAAAAATAAAGAAAAACATTCATGATCTTTTTTTTGAACAACGAAGCTTTTTATTCTAGACCATCGACATGATATAAGCTATTAGGATATGTTCTGTTTCTTTCTCCCAATTAATTAAAATAATCATTAGTACTTTATCATGTAACCAATGTTTCACAAACAATGCCAACAAAGAAGGAGCTACTAAAGACATTCGCTTGAACTTAGTTACAAAATTAAAATTTAATTATTTTCTTGTAGAACCAAAAGTTTTCAATATTTTAGTTTTGAAGAGAAAAGATAGGCCATGGCCGAGACTATATTAAGGGTTACCCCGGATAACATACCTACTTGGTCCGCAGCGACTGCCATCGTGGCCCCATCCAATCCAAGTTCCTTCTTTTTGTGAAGCCTAGGTGGATATGATAAAATATTCACAGAACTAACTATTTAGGGGGGTAGATAGTTTGAAAAATAGATCTTTGATTTAAAAAAAGGAAGAAGTTGGATGGTTTGTAGTTATATATAGTCTGGCTCTGGCCGGTGACTGAAGCACATCGAGTCCGTGATAAACTCGTTTACCATTGGCTTTCGTTGATCAATTGTTTTCAAAATTTGAAAAAGTATGGTTCTAGGTGTAACTGATTACTGTGTAAAGTATCAAAAAAATTCACCTAAGAATACAGCCAGGAAGGAGGAATAAAGAATCGGTCTTGCTAGCATAACGAGGCTCCTTATCAGCTTGCAGCCTGGGACTTGCAGCCCCCCACCACGGCCAGCTGGCTAACAACAAGGTGAGTGCCAGCTTCAGAATATCTGTCACCGAGGAGCTGGACCCTAATATGACGCACATTCAATTTTCTATAAAAAAATAGGTAAAATAACAACAGTGGATGTGTCTGTAATAGTTTTCCTTCATTCTTGATTTCATTATTCTACTGTTTTTTTTTTTTTTTTTTCTTTTTCTAAATCAATTAGTTTCATATTGTTTTATTATGCCACTCTTAGTTTTTATTTTAATGACTATACCGTTCTTTTAATTTAATATATTTTTATAACCAACGACCTTTCCTATTGTAGAGGAAATAAATAAATAAGTTCTATTAAGGGGAGAATATTTTTAGTATTTGCCACTTTACATATGTGGTTGTATATAACTTTTATTAGTATAAAAAATGTTTTTATTATTTTATATTTAATTGTACCTATTCCCCCCTTTTTAATATATATCTATTACAATCTTAAATAACATTAATTTTAAACTTATTTTAAATTATTTTATTTTATTTTAAAACTTTTCTTTTTATTTTGTTGATTTTATGGATTAATTTATTGAAACATTATTTAACTCTATTATTTGTCCTTATCGTATTAATTTTATATATTTATTGTGAGCAAACATGTCCTTTCTGATTTTTTATTTATTTTCTCAAATTTTATATAGGCAGTTTTAAATTTTTTAAATCTATTTATTTTTTAAATCTAATTATTTGTGTACTTTCTCCATGAAATTTACAGTAATAATTCTTTATGAGTGTGAAATTATTCATATTTAATTGTTTAATTCAGTTTTTATATTTATTTATTAATAACATCTCAAATTCAATTATATGTACATATATATATATATATATGTTTTTTTTCCTCTATGATGGATGGGTGGGGTGTAGCTCTAAATATACAACAGAAATTTCAGTTTTGAGCTATCATGCCAAAGAAGAAAATAGAAATTGGTCAGACGGTATGGGTTCTGAGAACTGGAGATCCTGTTCAAGAAGCGGTAGTTGCCTCTGTGATGTCTGTGGCGGATGTGGCAGGCGGCGAGAAGGAATATGTTAAAGTGGAATGGCCTGACGCAGAGGGCGTAACATTGGGGAAGACTGTCCCAATTGATGACGTTTTTCCTAGATTGCCAAAATTTCCGCGGAGCGTCACAGGGGCGGACGATAAAAAGCAAAGCGGAGGTCCACCTACAGAAGATAAGATTTGTCCCATATGTGGGCTTTCGTTTAAAGGTGACCGAGGCCTCGGAACCCATATTGCGAAGAAGCATCCCAGGGAGGCAAATAGCAATACTTTGAGGGGGATAATTAAAAATGTAACTGGACCAAAAAATTGAGAGGGTGAAAAAAAACAAGATAAAAGAGGACATTGCGCAGTGGTCTGCCACATTCAAGGGCCGCTTACAGAATAATGCGACGAATCTTGCGGATTTTGATAGGGCCGTAGAAATGTTCCTAGACTTCTTGAAGTCAATAAATTCAGAGCTACCAGGCCCCCAGCACCCTGCTATTAGGTTTTACCGAATGAGGAAGAGGAATAAAACAGTCATGGCTGACAAGGGTGCTGGAAAAGTTTCAAATCCGCAGAGAGCCAACAAGGCAGACAGGAGTCGTCGGCAGCAACAATATCAATACGAAGTTGCTCAATATAATTATTACAATAAAAGAAAAAAAGCTGTGCAAAATATAATGAACGCCGATGCTCCTAAGCATTGTCCCCTAAAATTGAAAGATGTTGAGAAACACTTCAAAGACCTCTTTGAGACCAAAAATCTCCGCAAACGTGCGGATTATGAAAGGTTTGCCCCGATGCCTAACTTAATGTCCATAGAAACCGAACAAGTTAAAAAAGCCATAAAATCTACATCTATGGACACATCGCCGGGGCCCGATGGGGTGTTAATCCGCACGTTAAAATATTTTGAAGTGACGAATGCTATTAAAATTATTGCGGAGATAATGTTGAAGGTGGCCTACGTACCGGAACCACTTCGAAAAGGGCGCACAATCCTAATTTACAAATGAAAAGGAGAAATAAACAATATCTCCTCATGGAGGCCCATCACGATCTATTCAATTGTGCGCCGAATTATAGAAAAGGTTCTGGACCATGAACTAAGGAAACAGGTCACCTTCCACAGGAATCAAAGGGGTTTCATAAAAGGACTCCCGGGAACGCACGTCAACTCGAGAATCATAGACGCGATTCTAAAAGATTCAATAAAGAAGAAAAATGATTGCGCGGTAGTCTTTCTCGACGTTGTCGGTGCTTTTGACAATGTTGGCCACTCACATATAATTGATACATTGGAAGCGAGAGGTGTGTCACCGGATCTCAGAAACGTAATATCAGCTCTCCTAAGTACAAATGAAATTAGAATCAACATCGGTGCCCACACGACCAGCCAGATCAAGGTGCTGCGAGGAGTACCCCAAGGCGGCCCCTTGTCATCGTCGCTTTTCAACCTAGCCATCGATCACTTATACCGCGACCTGTGCGATTAAGCATTTACAAGAAAATTTGGATATGAGCTAAAAGTTGACCAAGATAGTGTGGTCCTTACAGGGTTCGCGGATGATCAGGCGGTCACAGCGCGTGACAAGGGGGCTGCGGAAAGAGTTATTGGCAGCGTTCAGAGGACCCTCGCGGAGATTGGTTTGACGATAAACCCTGAGAAGAGTGTGGGCATAGTTCTGAATAAAGGAGAGCTGGAAGCCACAACGCTCTCCCTTGAGAATGGAGACAGCATCCAAACTCTGAAACATGGAGAAGTCATTAAATATTTGGGATGCACATTCTCGGGAGAGCTACTGTTTAGCGAGGATTCGGTGGCAAAATTAAATGAAAACCTTAATAAGCTCGTCACCTCTTGCTTGCTTAAGCCCGATCAGAAGCTCAACAATGTCAATCAATATTTGTTCCCGGGTCTAATTTACCCTCTCCAAACTGCGCCCCTAACAAAGCTGCGTCCTGAAATATTAGAAGGCATCGACGCCATGATCCGCAGGAGTGTCAAGGCCATCATCGGACTACCAGCGAACACCTCCACGGCGATGTTGTACGCTCCCAGGAGATACAGAGGATTAGGACTGATCCGCTGCCAATGGGAAGCTCCTTTACAACACTGGTTCATTGCTCAGCGGCTGTCAAATATACCGGATTCCCTGTTCCAATCTATTTTTGATTACTCCGCTGAAATAGCGAAGTGTGCGGAGAGATTGGGTGTTGAGCAGGGACACCGAAGTGTGAAAGCTCTACGACAGTCGCTACGAGAAAACTCGTTTGAGGAATGGGCCAACTGCAGGTGGCAAGGCATTGGAGTAAGCCATTTTAAAGAGACCCCAAAAGCTAATAGACTTATGTATGAAAAACAAGTACTCTCGGGATCTGAATGGTCTAATGCCTTGAAACTTAACATTAACTTTGCACCCCTGCGAGGAGTCCCAGGTGTCAGTGGACAGGTCAGAGAAGTTGGGTCCCTCTGTCGCAGATGCAACAGAGAGCCTGAAACACCAGCACTTGTGCTGGGTAAATGCCCCAACAACTCGCTCCTGATAACACGCCGTCACCACAGAGTCAAGCACGATGATGAAGCTCCTTAAAGAAAGGGATTTTGCGTGCTATGAAGAAGTTTACTGCGTGGATACAGAGGGGTCCACGAGATATGCTGATATAGTGGCGTTTTCTAAGACCGGAAAATCAGCAATCGTTCTGGATCCCACTGTTAGGTACGAATCCAATGACCTCGACCAGGCGAGCAAAATTAAAAGGGAAAAGAAGGAAATTTACGAAAAATGTATCCCTTTCCTTAAAGAGAAGTTCCGTGAAGGCTTCGGCGAGAGAGACTTCAACGTGAGAGGCCGTTGGTTCGGAGCCCGCGGAACTATACCAAGTTCAACAAGGAGCTTCATGGAGGATCTTGGTGTCGACATCAAGGACGTAGCGAAGATTGCAGAATATATTGTTCTCGACTCCCTGGGAATCATTCACCACCACATCCATTCTTAGAATTTAAAGTACAAATCGTTGAGGGGACATGTATGTATGTATATTATTTATTTATTGTATTTATTTATATATTGTTCTTTTATTTGTTGCTGTGTTTTTATTTTTTTTGGCTTTTTAAATCTTTTTATACTATTTTATGCTGCTGTTGTTATTCCATATTATTAAGATTTTACCTAGTTTTCAAATTTTTAATTATTACATACAGAAATTACTTAATTTTTAAAGGCCAGTAAGAGTATAGAGAGAAAATGTTATAAATGTAAAAAAAAAAAAAGAAGAAAAAAAAAAGGAAAAAGAAAAAAAAATTATGTTTCTTTGTATATATATATATTAGTTTTATTAGTACTTAGAATTTAACAAATAATCTGTATAGATAAATGAGTATGCTGTGTTTAAGCAACCCAATATAATTGGGCAGCATCACTATTTGCAATAAAGTGTTTCTCTCTCTCTCTATTTATTCTTCACAAAAATGTTTTACCAGGAAGTAAGCGCTACGAATACTTTCACGTTTTCATTAGTATCTCTATGCTGGAATAAGTTAATTTATATTTTACCGTCTGGCTGAGGCTTGTTTTATGCTAAATTTAATGTTCTAAAACTTTTATCGGTAACATTTTTCATTTAGAGTACATTTTGTCGAGTTATAGGCGTCCGAACATGAGTTTCCACGAAAATGGTAAAAAATACCGATGTTTGATGTTCGAATTTGGCAAAATAACTAATCCGATTTCAACTTCAAATATTTCATTGTATTGGTCATAGTATACTCTTTTTTTTTTTTTTAAAGGGAAAGTAAACTTTTTGATGAGTAGTTATATACAAGAAACCGAAAAAGGCCACCACTTCATGGATTATAGACCCTTAGATGCATGAATACTTAAATGTTTTAATTGGTTTTCCTCCGCAATAGTGGTTTAATTTTAAATTGGTCATATATATATATACGCATCGTGTAATTGTTAATTCATTAATTGTTGTGAGCTATTAAATTGTATTAGGTATATTCTTCCTAAATTGTATTACATATTAATAATTTCTACATATCAACGAACAAACAGAACTATTTATCTATCTTTTTTATTTTGATTGGTTTTAAATCTGTAAATAATCAATACTTAGCAAAAATGCATTTATTCCACATTTCATGAAGGATCAGAAGCCAGTGTCTGTAACCCAACTACTGCTATAAGAGCATTATTATTACATTTCAAGATAACCAGTTTATGTCAACATAAGTGAGGTTTAGATAATGTGCAATCTGCGACTAATTAACTATTAGTTATCATATTTACATCCTTTATTTATGAGATTTATATAATAAAAAAAAAAGGTTATATTATTTTTTCTGTCAATCAAATACTTGCAGTTACATAGGCTCTATTATAAATTTGAAATAATATCCTAAACCCGTGTTAATTATATCATGTATGAGAATTGAAGGATGTGGCAGAGGACTAAATGCGCCCGAGTCACTGGCGCCTTTTCACCGCTTAGGTCCATTATCTATGAACCTAGTTGATATATTTTGAAATTTGATCAGTGATTTTTAAAGAAGAATAATTGCTTCAGATGTTTTACTTCTACTACTTCTACTCTATTATTTATTATTACTCTATTATCTTCTACTCTATTATTTACTTCTACTCTAAATGCGCCTAAAAAGAAGTAAAAGATGTTTTACTTCTACTACTTCTACTCTATTATTTATTATTACTCTATTATCTTCTACTCTATTATTTACTTCTACTCTAAATGCGCCCGAGTCACTGGCGCCTTTTCACCGCTTAGGTCCATTACCTACGAACCTAGTTCATATATTTTGAAATTTGACCAGTGATTTTTAAAGAAGAATAATTGCTTCAGATGTTTTACTTCAGGGCGTTTTTCGTTAATGATGGCCGTTTGATCACAAATTAACTTGGAATTTTAACTTTTATGCGAGTGACTTGCAAAAAATTGACTAAAAGTATTTTATGTTGTCTAGACTAAGTTTGTTTATTTATTCTGAATCTAGAGCTATCTATTTTTAATAAAAGACCAGTTATGGCGAAATTAAGCATAATGGTGAATGTCAGTAATCAAAAAACGAACTAAACTCAAATTCGTCATTCCGCCATGTTTAAACGCCAATTTGTATATTTTTGTGTTGAGTTAACGTGTAATGGCCCATTATCAAAATATTTTCAACATTATTTTAACTAGAACATGATGTTTTTTTTTTTTTTTTTTTTTTTTTTTTTTAAATGATCATTTATATGTCAACCTGCAGAAGCTGAATTAAAATTTTTATATTTTTTCTTGAAAAGCCGATAAGTAAATCAATCCTGCAAAAAATAACAAAATTCTCATTAGCTCGACGCGACCATTGTTACTTTCATAAAAATAAAAAAAATCTGGTGCGTGCGCGCAACACACAACTTTCACTTACCAACTTACTTAGATTAGAAATTAATGCGTTTTGTTAATTGCCATTTCTCAAATGAACAGAACATCTTTAATTATAACGCATTGGATTGTCATTAAAGGCGTTCGGCGCATGCGTGAGCTCAAGGTGTTTTATGAGTTGACGAAATATTCATCTTTTTTTCTCCTGTATATGTTTACTTGATTTTCTTCATATATCATATTTAGCCATTTCTTATTTTTAGGCGTGATGAGAGACAGTTAATTTCTCAATATAAACTAAAACAAAGGTACTTTATAGCAAAACAAAAAAGGCCCCTTCCCCATTTAAGCCCCCTCAGAACATTTTAATAATGATAAAGCTTAGCTGATATTAAATAAAAATTAATTTTCATTAAACATGACGAATTTGATAAAAATCTTTAAAGCCGTTTTTGAGATAATCGATCAATAAGGTAAAAATTGGAAACAAATTATGAAATAAAGTGCCCCCTCCGTTTGACCAATTTTGATGAAATGTTGGCTATCACATCTTTGGCATATACATACATCAAATACCAAGTTTGATCAAAATCGTTAAAACCGTTATTGAGTAAATAAAAAAAAACCTGAAAATGATACAAAATTTATCAAGTAAAGTCCCCCCTCTTGTAGATCAATTTTGATGAAATTTTTACAGTCATATCTCGGGCATATAAATACATCAAATACCAAGTTTGATCAAGATCGATAAAACCGTTTTTGAGTAAATAAAAAAAACACGTGATAATGATACAAAATTTATTAAGTAAAGTCCCCCATCTTGTAGATCAATTTTGATGAAATTTTTACAATCATATCTCGGGCATATAAATACATCAAATACCAAGTTTGAACAAAATCGATAAAACCGTTTTTGAGTAAATAAAAAAAACACGTGAAAATGATACAAAATTTATTAAGTAAAGTCCCCCCTCCGGTTGATCAATTTTGATGAAATTTTTACGGTCATACCTCGGGCATATAAATAGATCAAATACTCAGTTTAATCAAAATAGTTAGAGCCGTTTTTGAGAAAATCGAAAAAAACCTAAAAAGTTATTAAGTAAAGTACCCCCTCCCTTTAAGTAATTTTGATGAAATTTACGCTGTCACATCGCGGGCATATACCTACACTAAATACCCAATTTCAGGATCGCACGGTTTATAGTTTTTGAGCTAGTCTGTTCACACACAGACACACAGACACACACACACACACACACACACACACAGACCATTTCGCGGGACTTGGTCATTTCGACTCAGGGGACCCCAAAACGTGTATTTCCGTTGAAAACCGGAAGTCGAATTTTTTCACGATCGCAATACTTCCACTTACTATATATTTCATATATAGGTAAGTGAAAGTAATAAACCTCCAGTGAGCTATAAAACGTTTTCGGCTGGGGGAGCCGCGAGGTTGAAGCTACTTGGTAATCCGCGAAGTGCGCTGGTGACGCAATGCCCCGTAACCCTTACCGCTGACCTTGCCACGAATTCTAAGAGGAACTAGTTCAGCTAATCTTTATGTAGATAATTATTGCTCGTTTCTCCCTCCAGCCTTACTCAATTACCAATAATGAGGTTGCTTATTTCTCTAATCGTCGAATATGTAATGTGGCGACCTGTTCGTAAATAGCTTTTCAATGAGAGTATTCTCGCAAAGGTTACGTATTGACCAGTCAGTAATACAGATACTAAATTAAATACGATTTCTTTCATTATACTTTTGAAATTCTAAACATATTTTTCTTAAGAGGATCAAATAAGTTTTGAAGAGGTTAACACGATTACGGTTAAATGTAGTAGAATCTTACATTTCAGAAGAAATTAAAACCTTTAAAGTCGGTAATTCAAATACATAAAATACATCCTTCTAATTAATTTTTTAAATGCTACCTCCTTTGTATTCTATTTGCGTTCGTAATGTGTCAGAATTTCATTCCTACAGACTTAGCATCCCGACAGAATGCGATGATTCATATTTTTCTAAATAAAAACTTTGATTTCCCATTCAAATGGCGTTCCTTTGATGGAAATCATTACGTGTTCACTGGAGTGAGTAATGAAGTCAGTTTCCGATGACTGAGAAATATGCTAAGAAAAATATTAGTAATTTCAGGTTATACCCAATAGTTCGATTCCAATGTGTATTATCTATCGCCAAAAAGAAGAAAAAGTATATTTAAGCCATTCTGCCTAAACACGCTGGATTGCTATGTTGAAAGAGAAGTGGTGGCAATATGGGACTCTGTGTGTATTATATATCTTAATATCTTATAATTATATACAATTAACATTATATAATAATTATATATTATAATAATATGGTGGGACGTAGTAGTAATTAAAAATTTTCCAGACATGGGGGAGCTGTGAATTTGAAATATCAAGTTTATTGCTAATATATGGGACGTTCTTTTACAAACCGAACACCTTTCTGACCGACACATTTTAGATTTAACTGAAACTTTTTTTACGGGTTCTATATCGAAAAAAAAGAGATACGTGTAAGAAGATTTTTTTTTATTTTCGATATTTTGAAAAATAAACAAGATCGAAAATTCGTGAATTTGATGATTTATCGGTAATAGCCTATTTTTCAAAAATTCATAACTCCGGTTCTGTTTAAGCTAAAAAATCTAATTTTTTTTATTTTGAAGGTAAAAAGACAAGCTTTAAGAAAAAAATACTTTCAAAAGAGATTGTCGAAAAATTCAAATTGTTATTAACAATTTCAATGTTTAAATCGGTTTTTAACAGTGGCCCCACCCATGAATCAACTTTTTACTATTTTTATCGTATTCTGCGTCAAATTTTCTATCGAAAACGCTTTTAAAAACGATGGAGAAGTTATTTTTACTGTAAGAAAAAAATTAATTAATTTAGCGCGGTACGTCACATCGACAAGTGGGTCACATTTTACGGCTCATATTCTTGTTTTACACCGTTTATCTCTTAATTACAAATAATTGTTTCATTGTTTTAATTAAAAAACATATTTTAGTAGCCAAGAAGATGGGAAAAAATAGAAAAAATACATAAATAAAAATAAATAAAAAACATTGTTAAAAATGAAATTTTTTTATTAAGATTTCGATAATGCATTAGTTAATAAGAACAATATTTGGAATATAAAAATAAATACAATATTTAAAAATAAGACAATGTTTACATTTTCTGTTTAAAATTTTTTACAATATCCTTTTTTTTCGCAAGATGAAAACCGTTTTGCTTCCTTGCAATTGCTGTTAAGAAATCGGATTAATACAATGATATTTTAAAGTTTCTTTTATTGTTAAAGCTTTTTGGAAACGTTGATGATTTATCGGTAATAGCCTATTTTTCAAAAATTCATAACTCCGGTAAAAAATTAATTGATTTAGCATAAGAATACAAATGAGAAAAAAAACAATTGTCCGAACGTTTCCAAAAAGCTTTAACAATAAAAGAAAATTTTAAATATCATTGTATTAATCCGATTTCTTAACAGCAATTGGAAGCAAAACGGTTTTCATCTTGCGAAAAAAAAGGATATTGTAAAAAATTTTAAACAGAAAATGTAAACATTGTCTTATTTTTAAATATTGTATTTATTTTTATATTCCAAATATTGTTCTTATTAACTAATGCATTATCGAAATCTTAATAAAAAAATTTCATTTTTAACAATGTTTTTTATTTATTTTTATTTATGTATTTTTTCTATTTTTTCCCATCTTCTTGGCTACTAAAATATGTTTTTTAATTAAAACAATGAAACAATTATTTGTAATTAAGAGATAAACGGTGTAAAACAAGAATATGAGCCGTAAAATGTGACCCACTTGTCGATGTGACGTACCGCGCTAAATTAATTAATTTTTTTCTTACAGTAAAAATAACTTCTCCATCGTTTTTAAAAGCGTTTTCGATAGAAAATTTGACGCAGAATACGATAAAAATAGTAAAAAGTTGATTCATGGGTGGGGCCACTGTTAAAAACCGATTTAAACATTGAAATTGTTAATAACAATTTGAATTTTTCGACAATCTCTTTTGAAAGTATTTTTTTCTTAAAGCTTGTCTTTTTACCTTCAAAATAAAAAAAAATTAGATTTTTTAGCTTAAACAGAACCGGAGTTATGAATTTTTGAAAAATAGGCTATTACCGATAAATCATCAAATTCACGAATTTTCGATCTTGTTTATTTTTCAAAATATCGAAAATAAAAAAAATCTTCTTACACGTATCTCTTTTTTTTCGATATAGAACCCGTAAAAAAAGTTTCAGTTAAATCTAAAATGTGTCGGTCAATTTTTGTCCAAATCTGTTCGGTTTGTAAAAGAATGTCCCATATATGGTTACCAGAGAGGATAGAACTATTTTTTGAAATTAGTGAATAGGTACCCTTTCCTTTTGAATTACCTTTTATTTTTTATTTATTTTTTTTTACTTTCACTTACCTATATATGAAATATATAGTAAGGAAAGTATTGCGATCGTGAAATATTTCGACTTCCGGTTTTCAAGGGAAATACACGTTTTGGGGTCCCCTGAGTCCAATTAACCAAGTCCCGCGAAATGGTCTGTGTGTGTGTGTGTGTGGGTGTGTGTGTGTCTGTGTGTGTGTCTGTGTGTGTGTATGTGAACAGACTAGCTCAAAAACTATAAACCGCACAGACCTGAAATTGGGTATTTAGTGTATGTATTTGCCCGCGATGTGACAGCAAAAATTTCATCAAAATTGGTCAAACAGAGGGAGTACTTTATTTAAAGAATTTTGTCTAATTTTTAGGTTTTTTTCGATTTTCTCAAAAACGGCTCTAACGATTTTGATTAAACTCGGTATTTGGTGTATCTATATGCCCGCGATGCGACAGTAAAAATTTCATCAAAATTGATTAATTGGAGGGGGCACTTTACTTAATAAATGTTGTCCCATTTTCATGTCTTTTTTTTTATTTACTCAAAAACGGATTTAACGATTTTAATCAAACTTGGTATTTGATGTATGTATATGACCGTGGTGCGACAGCCGAAATTTTATCAAAATTGGTTAAACGGAGGGGGCACTTTACTTAATAACTGTTGTCTCATTATCACGTGTTTTTTTTGTTTACTCAAAAACGGCTTTAACGATTTTGATTAAAGTTGGTATTTGATGTATGTATATATGACAGCCAAAATTTTATTAACCGTATTATGAAAATAAAAACTTTTATTTATTAATAAAAAGATTAATGTTACTTTAGAGAGTAAATACGTGATGCTCAAATTTTTGAAGCATCGCAGGTGTGTAAAAAATCGAATAAACATGTAAAGGGGGGGGGGATATGGTATAAGATAATAGTCTATAATTAATATAGGCATATTTTAGTCTAGAAACTTTATAATAAATAAATAATAAGTAATAAATTTTTGAAAACTATATAAAGCGATTTTAGAGGAACAGTAATCGTTCTTGATTTTCAGAAAGGCGTAAGAGACTTAAATACGCTTTTCGATTCATCTTCACGATGTATTTGCAAAAAAAATTGTAAAAATAAAGCAAGCAAGAAGAAAACTCGAGTGTTGATGAAATTAGTCCCTTCATATATAAATTAGCAATAATGAATCGAAAAGTGCTGAGAATTACCAAATTTTTCTATACAGATACTCGATAACTTATGGAGATCTACAAATATAAGAATATACTTAAATGTGGAAAAATGTGTGAAGTTGAGGAATGGCGTTTACATATTATCGAAACACGTCGATTTCTAATCCAAGTAAGTTCGTAAGTGAAAGTTGTGTGTTGCGCGCATCGCACCAGATTTTTTTTTTTGCTGACAGAAAATTAAAAAACAATGTGTAGGTTTATTATTATTATCGAACCCTTCCTTTACACGTATGATATATAATTTTATAAGTTTTATCTGATTTTATCTAATCATGCTAGATAAAATAAAAACATATGGAAGGGGAATATAATCATTTCCTCTGTTATAAAACATATATATGTATGTCAAACGTCTCTGTTATAAAAACAAATATATGTTTGTCAATCATCTTGAAAAAATTCTTTAAATTAAATACATAGCTTGGTAGTTGTCATATTTGTTCAACCCGTTTTTACGACGAATTTCCATCAATCAGCCCCCCCTCCCATAAATACCTGATGAGGTAATGGGAAATGCGTAAATATTTAGTAAAATGATAAATAATGATTATTGTAGATTATTGAAAGAAAGATTAGTATAGCGCTTGGGTTGCCAAAATAATTTTGACAGGCATATATGCAAGGTCGAAGTAATTCCAGTTCAATGGAAAACTTGACATTAAAACAAAGTCAAGAAATGTAGACAGGTTTAGAGTCATGGCCTTCACATACAGCACAATTAACCTATTTTGAGTACAAAAGATTTCAGAATATTATATTATTTCCTAGATTAGGTTTAGCAACAAAGATTCGGTATTTTCAAATATGTAAACACCACTCTGTGTTTTTCCCCGATTAAACCACTTGAAATATTGATTGTGACCAGTGTTGAAATTAAATATTTGCGGGAAGATAAGTTTTAAAATCTTGAAGGATAAAATAAAAGTTAAGCTAATAAAAAGTAAGTCCTGACCTTCGATAATCCCTTTTATAAAGATGAGTATAAGTTACAAAAGATATGGTAACTGATGTATGTATTAGGGACACGGTCATTCAATTGTTAGAAGAAGCTAGCGGCAGACTGACATATTCTAATTTCCTAATAAAGTCGTTAAATAAACTATCGAGAAATAAATACTTTATATCGAAAATCGCTTCTTCTTACTTTGTAAATACATTTATCAAAACCTATAGATGATTGTTTAAAGAATCAAACAAGAGACCAGATTTATATCCAGGCTAAATTAATTTTTAAATTTTGTATATTTAAAATAATATATTTCGATAAAGTTATAATAACAAATATCATAGATTTTTTTAATGTTATTTTAAACAAAAATCAAACAACTAAAACCAGGCACTTTAGTGAATTAGTTCACCAACGAGATTCAATCAACGGCAGTTGAGCAAATGAAAAAATCACAGGAGCATATCAGAAAGCACATTGACAAATTTGGTGAATATGTAACAAAAAGGCTAAAAAACCGTAATTGAAATACAAAATATTAAAACTAATTAACGCTTTTACTGAGACGTATTTTGCGTAAATATTTTTCTCGACATTTTATTAAAATATTTTATTCAATGCCGTATGCATTGCAATGTAATTTTTGTCTACTGACATTTTTATAAATTTTACAAGAACATAGGTTTCTGGAATAAAAAGATTAAAGAAATTTAGAATGATTTTATGTTTTGAGTTCATACTTTTTCACAGGACTGTATATATCTATTTCGATACCTTCATTATAATTGTTAGTTTGTGCGATTTTATTATTACCAATTGAATTCTGAAGAAATGAAAAGGAAATGAGTGTAATTATTTTTTAATAGCAATTTTATTAATTATTCATTAAAATGGTTTCGAATTATACTCGGCATGAAGTGACTTTTAAACTGTTTTCTGTTATCTATCTTGGCATATTTGTAATGAACGCATCACGAAATCAATTGGCTATGAATTACAAGTGATAAAGATGAATAAGTTTTTTCTTCGAATCCAACTTCGGAAGAACTATAATTGATTTGACGATAGTTCAGAAAAACGAAAAATACCAAAACACCTCGATCAAAATCAATCTTCCCAGACGTAGAGGAGTGGGTCTTGTAATATTGAATTGACATATAAACTCAATAGATATACTTGATAGGAATGGATGGACTGGGATATAGAGAAGAGACTTTCGATGTACTGCGAGGATCTTTTGTTCTGCGATAGCTAGTTACGTAACACCGTGAAAACTAGGCTCCATTTAATTATTCATGCCACCATCACAAGAGCAGTAATTGAACAAAACGCTCTGCACACCCCGGCCGCCTCGTTAGCGACCTCATCCTAATCTCAGGGCAACTAGCGGATCTGTTACAAGGTCCCTGAGCTTAAACTAATCACGAATTTACATTATTTTTGATATTTTTTTTTTCTAAACTAAGGATAATAAACTTCTGATCTGATAATAACCATTTAAATAAATTCAGGAAATATACTGAGGAACGCCATTGCTAAATTTTACCGAGATTGTCACCGAATTTCTTGCCGTACGAGACAACTGCTCTGCTAATTGATTCCCGGCGATCCTTCAATGGAAGGGATCCTTGATGAAAATGATAAAGTCTTGAACGATTGATTGATAATAAATTATCGCAGCAATCAGTTCTGTATTATTTTTTTCCCCATTCCTTCCATTTATAGTTTTCTCTGTATATTTGGACTACTAACAAGAGAACAAACAACAAAGAAAAGAAAGGAAGCAAGTATAAATGTGGTGTCACCTGTCCAGTATATTTATCATAATTTAGCGTAATCTATTCCATCCATAGACTCCTGGAATTTTCAACCAAAATGAAAAAGTAGCCCTTCTTTACTATTGGGCCAATTGTCCCCATGGAGCATATCTTTTTTATATATTAATAAGCAAGTTGTGGTATATTGTCAGTAAAAAGTAATTAAAAACCATTTTCTCTCGTATTATTGGTATTTTTTAGAGGTATTCCTTTTCTTCTTCGGCTCTACGTCCCACAGTTGTCCAATGACCAAAAGCGGGTTTACAGTTCAATTAAGTGCCGCTGCATTTTAATTTCAGGTGTTATATACTCAGGAATTAGAACCGACGCAGTATCCACAGCGAAACCCCGGTCTACCAGAACTAAAAAAAAAAATTGGTTAATAAAAATGTGACGATACAAAAAATATTGTCGAACCCTTCGTTGTTCAGATGACAAAATATACTTAAATATCCCATGGTAAAAACAATTAAAGCCCATTAAGCAACCAGTTAATCACGATGCAATGTCATACTGCTGTAACAATTCACGGTTACCACATAAGGTAAGTAATAATTGAAGCAATACAAAGCACCACTGTTCTCCTAACAATTACGACCATCAGATTGATCTATATAAGATTAGGTGGCACTAGGCAGATTCAACAACTGATTAAATTGTTTTAGTTTTATTTAATTTTTTGTATTTCAATTTAAATAAACGTCGAAAAAATATAACCCACGCCTAAATAATTTTTCAAGGTTTAATAATATTCTACGGTTTTCACCTTTATAATTATTGAGACCTTGATTTATTACTTAAATAACTGAGCAAACTGTTTGGAATAATAAATTTGTCATGGGTGGATCCAGCCGATTGTAAAGGGGGAGCTGCAGCCATACGGCCCTTCATTTGTATCTGCCAAAAAGCTTTTTTACCTTTATGTTCCTTTCCCACAACTAAAATTCTAGTTGTTCTAAACATTATTTGTTTTTTAACTTGCTTCCTTACTTTATGGAAAGTCAAATTCTATCTTTAAATGACGAAAAATTTTCCAAAGGGAGGGGCTGAAGCACCCACAGCCAACCCCCCCCCCCCGATTGATCCGCCAATGCAATGAGTTGATGGTAATGAATACATGTCGGGTGGGGGAGGGGTGACAGAACACTGTTCCGTAGCCTAATTCATTCATCCTGATGATTTATAGTCAACTTTAGCCAAATTGTATTGGAAAACATAAATAAAAATCAGTACTTTAATAAGTATCACATTATCATATTAATTCCTATATCCGTGTAACGAAGTATGAAAACGTTAGTACTTATTTATAAGTGTGTGATTTTGTCAATACTTTCCACGGTGAATAATCGGTAATGTGTAAACATTCATATTATGTTTTATCTGAAAGATTAAAGTTTTTTTTTTTTTTTTGCTATATCAAATATCTGTGAAGAAGAATTTGTATGTGTCAAGTTCCTATGTTTACGTCCTCCTGTCCTAGTTTGTTCAGAGACGTTTAATAATTGTATTATATTAATTATAAAATTAATTAAATTTCTTTCATTATTTTATTTCTTTTTTAATAGTGCCAAATGAAATAAATCAAGTTTTGGAAATTTGACCTTTCAATATATTCGTTATAGATAAATAGAATATAAATTAAGATGTTTAGTATTTAGATAGTCACTGCGTTAATAGTTAGACCCTTGCAAGCGTTAATTTGCAAGACATTTTCAACAATTTAGACAAAGGAGTATAATGTTAGGTTGAACAATAGAATAGATATGTATCATGTGGTCTTACCCACACTTGTCAACCCTTTCTATTCCTCCGTGGTATTAGGGCATAAATTCTGTTGAGGGTCATTTGGGGACGCAAGTGAAATGCTCGAATCACGCTTCTTACATTCTTACCAGTTTCATATTTTGTACTAATACAATTCGAAAAATATTTCTTGATGTTATTTTTTCCCCCCATCTTTAACTTTATAAATAATAATAAAAATTTTTATAATCTTACCCATAATTACTTTAGGAAGTTTCTACATATGAGTTACTGAAAGTATGTTGTCGGTCAGGAATCAAATCCAGAAACGGCACAAAAAATAATTTATATGATCGCCTAAATCAGGAACCTAAACGTTGTATCGGGAATCTGACCTGATGAAATTTTAAAATATGGAAGTCTTTGACAGGCATGGGGGCAGGCCAGGTCTAGGATGGAGAAGTACTGCAAAACATTTATTCGAAAAACTTTGCAACCCGATTAGTGTTAATAATATTAAAGTTTAATATTTAATGTTCTTTTCTAAGCTTTATTGTTCTATGGTTGGTCGGAGCGGAGGCATATCAAAGTCATATTTTAATTGGGATTGATGCTTAATATATTCAACAGCAAAGAAATATATTTTGATTACAGTATTTTCAATGGAAAATCGCACTTGAGAAAAATATAAATTAAAATACGTTTTTATAGTTCTTTATATTTACGTTACTTATAAATTCTTAATCCATCTGATCGAGCTTGCTGGTTTATCCTTTGCTTAATACCGAGCTAACTTGGTACCCGCGGTGAATCAGCAAACATGCTTAACTCCTTGAAATTTATTGTACTTGACCACTCTGTTTCATCATCGAAACTCATTATTTCATTATCCTCGGTAGAACTAAAATAGTTGAAAAAACTAATTGATTACATTACAAAATAAACTAATTGATATTAGTTGCTGAGTCGACAAAATATATTCCATGAGTGCTTGGAACTAGTTCTATGCTATTTATTACATGATATTTAAATAAATATGTGTGTAAGATTTATTTTACATAGCATTGCTAGGCCCTTGCGAATAATTCGCATATATCATTAATCAGTGACCAAGTATTCATAACATAAGAATAAGTATACCTAATAATAATAATACAGATTATTACACGAAATATTTTATTACTTCATGGATTACTTATGGACCAATGTTTATGATCTTTTTTCATTATGTAGGGAATATAGAGTTCTATATTTTAGACAAGAGCTAAATTCGTTAGTTTTTGAGTTATGCACAAATACAGTTTTTCTAATCTTCATAGACCTTTCGGGGATTTGACTGTTTTTTGTTTGTGGAAGGTAAAGAAATCTTCAAAATGATACCTCAAGCATTGATTTTAATAAGGTGTTAAATAAAAATATAGGGTATCAATAAAAAGCACCTTTTAGATATAATATACAAGGCTGATTAAGTATCAAAGGGTGAGGTAGTGAGGTTCATTAAAGCCTCCTTATCAGCTGCACCTTTCTTGGAGCCGATATCTATCTTAGCAACAGATAAGTTTTCTGGTGGTGCATCAACGGCCGACCACCACAAGGGAAAGTTATCGAGTATTGTTTGCGGGGCGAGAGTGTCCATCATGCTTCTTCATGCTTCCTTGTGGGAAAATACGGAAATATTGTATATTTACCCAATAATAGCTAGTAAATGTTTGAAACGGATCCTTGAGAAAGTAATAACAAAGAATGAAATAATTTTAAAATAGAAAAAATATTCTTTTATAAATATTCCTTTCGATGACAATGCAAACTATTTTATTTCCACAAACTAATTCCCATCTAGTTTATATGTAAATATGTAATATTCTGAGAGCCTGAGAACAACAAAGGAGAGAATGTTTTTTTGAACTTCTTGGATTAAATAATTAACAATGCGTTTCAAAGAAATTTATTACTTAATAAAAAACAAAATTACATAAACTAATTGATTTAATTTATGTATAAGATTTTAAAAACCTAATATAAACTGGCGCTTATAAAAACCGGCCTTGAATAAGGCATAAGGCGCACCTTGGATATTGTCGCTATTTCTTTCCTAACAGAAAAAAATCTGGTGCGTGCGCGCAACACACAACTTTCACTTACCAACTTACTTAGATTAGAAATTAATGCGTTTTGTTAATTGCCACTTCTCAAATGAACAGAACGGCTTTAATTATGAACAATGGTCTGTCATTAAAGGCGTACTCCGCATGCGTGGGCTCAACGAGTTTTATGAGTTGATTAAATACTTTTCTTTTTTTCTCCTCTTTATGTTTTTTTTATTTTTATCATATCTCATATTTAGCCATTTCTTATTTTTAGGCGTAACGAGAGACAGTTAATTTCTCCATATACACAAAAACAAAGGTACTTTATAGGAAACAAACAAACAAAAAAGGCCCCCCCCCCAAAAAAGCCCCCTCAGAACATTTTAATAAATGATAAAGCTTATCTGATGTTAAAGAACACCTAATTTTTTGTTTAAAATTCAGTTTTGTTTAACTAAATATACCGTGGCATACTATATTAGTAAGAAACCACAAATAAAGGGTAAATCAACGAAAACCTATTTAAAATCATATAAAATTAAAACATAGGATCACTTATTAGATACATAGGATTATGTATCTTTTAAACGAAGATAAAACTTCTCTAATTTTTTTTAATAATGGAATCAGAGTATCTTTATATTACTTATTCCTACTTCCTATTCACGATTATAACTTGAATATATATATGTTCAAAAGTAAAATGTAATTCGAAAGGGATTAAGTTAAATAATTAACTCAGTTAAGATGGAATTGACCTTACGACTGTTGAAACATTTCTTCGGAATCTTATTAGGCACCACTGTAGTTGTCAGACATTTAAATCGCAAATTTAATAATACTTATTTTCTGCCTATTTTTCTTTCAATTTCTGACGGACATAAATACATTTTTCATCAATAAATTAATTAATTAAATTTTATTAGTAAAATCGACAACTTTGATGCGTCAGACTGGGAAACTGGAAAATTATGTTAAACAAAATTAAAAGTTATTTTTTTTATGAACGGATTTAGCGAAAATCAGCTGGTTATTTAACGATATATTTCGGGGGAAAATAGACGGAAAACGTCTCTAAAACAAAGAAAAGATTGGCGTCAAACTAGGTCCATAGTAGAGTTTCAGTAGTCCATAGAGTATGTTTCAGCAGCGTTTTTGTCGACTTTAACTATAAATAGGTTTTGCAGTAAAATACTTTAATGAAGGTCTTAAGCCGACTTAAAATTATAAAACTTTAAATTTAACTATAAATAATATAATATTAATTAAAAAAATGATTTACCTTATAATATAAAATATGCCCTTATTATCCTTAGTAGTTTCTTTATTATGTCTGCATTTTGCCGGTCTTACAATATATGACTGATAAAATGGTGAAATAATTTTATTATTATCCCAATATAATTGTAAATAGTATAATATATAAATGAATTTTCATTATATCTTCCACGATTTTTCTACAAAAAATAGTGTGAAAGCCTCCATGCTTAAGATGGCCAAATGGCTGGAAAGGAAAATTCTGGATCAGAATAATACCAAGCTTAGCTCAGGGATTCAAGTTCCATCTTAAGAGCTCATTGCAACTGATAATTCCAGAATAATAAGTGTGATGAAATAGGCCTCGCTGTTTTTATCCATTCAATGAATATTCTTTAAAATATCATAAAAGACGTGTTTAATCTATAACCTCAAGTTAAATGCTCAATATTTAGTTTTTATAAACAAGTAAGCTAGAAAAAAAACTATCTTAATCGATAATTGAATTTATCAATTGATCTTGCAGTATCCGTATATTTTTTGTCTAAAAAAATGAAATAACGTCAATCATTCGGTGACCGTCGAGGAAAATAACTAGTGAGTTCGGCCAAGGTCTCGGCAAAGCTATGAATGAAGCCCAGAGTGCAACCGGATTTCCGGCAAACTAAAATAAGATCAGTACATACAATCAGTTAGGAATTTAAATTTTAAATTCATTAAAAAATTGTTGCGATTTCATAAAATTAACGTTTAAACATTTAACAAATAATTCAAAAATCTTACTAAAAGCAATAAGTTTGACTTTACGGCAAATAATCTAGAAATCATTATATATTCTATTATTATATGTTCTATTCTATTTTTTTATTTTATTATTATCTGTATTTTTTCTTTTCCTCCTTTAAGAAAATATAAATACTATTTAAACAATCTGTAAATAAATGTGTAAATATGAATATATTATTAGATGTGAAAACTAGTTTCTTTCACCTGAGCAAATATCTAATGTGTATTTTATTTTCTCCTTTCAAACTAGAGGTTCCCTAATTATTTTTAGTTATTTTAATTTGTATCATTTTAATTTGTATCATTTTAATTTGTATCATTTTAATTTGTTTATTTATACTTTAAGGCTCTAAAGCCCCCTTTGTATTCTATTTAAATTTGTTCTTAAGGGACACTGTCCCAGAACAGATAAATAAAGAATTTATTTATTTATTTTTTTATCAATTTTTAATGTCATCTCTATTTACAGAGACTGAGCTTTCATTTTGAAATCCAGCTCCTAACTGTGCTATAGCACTTTTCTTTTATAACTAACATTGCAAGATTTAGATAAATCAATATTTGAAATTCAAAGTATATTTTTAATCGGATTGATCTCATGTTCAAACAGGTGTAGGTCGCCTCATTATATGATCGAAAAAAATAATCGAAATTTAAGCATAAAATTAGTTATTATAATATTTAGTTTTATGATACCTAATGTTGTAGTTTTATAATACGACACAGTGTAAGTCCTTTAGGCGGTGTAATAGTTAGCATGACAACCTAATAAAAACAAGGTCACGGATAAGAACTCTAAGAAGCTCAGCAAGCGGCCCAAGGAATTTTTATAGAAGGTAAAACTCCTTGGTTAAACCGTCTTTCGGAAAGGGACTTAAAATAGTGGTCCCGAGCATGTGTGATGTAAGGTACCTGATTAATAAAACCAGTCCTTACTACTCCTGGATAATAAAAAATTATTAACTTTTTATCTAATTGTTACATTCAATTATGATTCACATCAAACGTCATAAAGTATGGAATGCAGTAAAAATCATAAAAACTGAGTTCATTGAGAACTCGGGGAAAATTTCCATTCTTTGATATTCAAGACCATATTTTTTTTCATGGAAATATTTTACGATTATATAATACTATTATTGTTAGACACCTGGTATAAATGAAATGTTGATAAGTCTCTACATTGAACATTGCAGCGATTTTCCAACAATATCATTTAATATAATAAAATAATTATAATTTAATGTGATAAAATTTTACATTCCTAAATAACATTTAGATTCATTATTTCGTGCATACCTTATTCCCATTCATAAAATCACAATAAAAATATGGCCTTCAGCAGTTTATGAATAATGAAATCATTGGGAAGATTAAGGGGGGTTAATTAATTGATTAAAAATATACTGCATTGACAATTTTGGATTTAATAAGAAGCAAATAAGTATTCCAGTACTAAGCGATTATTCGAAAAAGAATATTCAAATCATTATAACGTATGAAATTGTTTTATCATTCTAAAACACCGTAATTTAAGTATGCTTTTTTAAAATTAGGTTATATGCAGTTCAAAGCTTTTGCCATAATGTACCTAAGGCGTCCATTGGGTTCTAATCAATCGACAGCACAAGCCTATTACTTTTTTCCATACGATCACAAAACAAAAGAATAACCTAAGTCGGTTTTTGACATATATGGCACAGAGGCTGTTGTGTTCTACAATCTGTCAAATTTTCAAGATTCAATCATTATTCATTCCTAGTTAAATAAAATAAAAAAATGTTTGCTAATATTATTGTTTTATAATTGCCATCTTGGGAATCTTCAAATCTATTAAAAACCCTGACATTTTTACGACTCATCTCATAAAGGGACGCGCCGAATCACACTAAAATTAAGTAACTTTTTTTTGTTGAATTTAAGTGTAAGTGTAATTTTTGTTGAATTATTTAAGTGTTGATTTTTTGCAGATTTCCTCATATGCGTTCATCTGAAAATACTTTGTGCCGACGTTTCGAAACATATTTCATGACTCCATTAGAGCTAAATAAGAAACAATACGAGAACATATTTTTTATCTTTACTACAAGATTTCATTTTCAACTCGTGCCATAAATCCCCTTAAGCAGTCCTCACCCGGGGAACCGAACGGAGGATTAGTTTATATGAGGATCAATGACTTCATACGGATCTTTGGAGAACAAAAGATTTCCTACTCACATACTTTTGTTCCTCAATCCTACGTCATACTCTCCAGCAAACCCGAGGGCCTAATAAGAGAAAATATATAAAAAATAAAAAAATTACTTTATGAATGAAAAATATCAAAAGTGTGTAAATAATATATAAATTGTAATATATGTGAGTGTTTTTCTGACCGCGCCCCCAATCATTTTCATTACTTCGATTTCCAACGTCTTACAAATTCCCGTCATGAAAAATTCGTATTCGGTTGTAAACAGCAGCTGGAGAAGAATCCTGTGCATTCTATTAAAAATTTCAATCAACGTTTGGCGTGTTCTTTTTAAATACAGACCCTTGTCCTTGACTAATCTTGTAAACATTACAGCATTCATTTTGGAAGGATTTGAGAAATGCAAGTAAACAAAACCATATCAACTTGTCACCAAGCCAAGAGGTATCAATGTAAAATTTTATGAAGAAACTAAAATTAAAATAAAATGGCTATTGTCATACCTTTCACGATGGGGTAAAAAATAAAAATTAGGGGACAGCAATAAAGTGATCATCATTATACCATCGGGTCATTTTTTGTCCCACCTACCTTTCCAACAGGAATATCTGATAGCTGGCGTTACAAAGCGCCCATTTCACTAGCTTACAGATAAATTGGAATATCCTTCGAAATTTCTCTAAGAAGTGTAACTCATATATTTCATGTTTCTTTAACTCACATTTTAAGATGTTTGAGTTGTTACTATTTATTTTAGGCCTGTGATATATTGACTATGTGTTGAATTTTGCAGCTCGGGTATTGATAATGGTTTCAACCATGATAGGAAGTTGAATTGAATAATAATTGAATGGTCTAGAGAGCTGTTATCGGCTTCTTCCAAACTGGATTTTTTCCCCGAGTAGATGGCTGTGGCTGGATGGTATTAGTTGCAGCGGGCCGGGGGGTTCTGCCTCCGCTTTCATCAACTTCACTTTTGCCCGGAGTTCAATCGATTATCGAATGATGTGGACTAGGAAGTGAAGTTACGCGCGCAATCGATTCTGCTTACACTGTCAACAATGATCTATTTGGAAGTGGTCTATCAATTCTTAAGGGGAACGAAGTGTGTAGTTATTTAAAAATTATTTCTTTAACTCTTATCCTTGTCTCTATTGAACGTTAGCTTGACATATATTGTATTGATAAAAATAAATTTAGTATGACTAGAGAATTTTAAGAGGTTTTAAATATATTATAATAATAAAATAGTTTTATTATTATCTTTTTTTAAGCAATATATATATATATCTAAAACAATCAGAAGCTGCCAATGGCTGACGCGTACGTCAATGCCAATTCATGTTAGTTGAAGTCGGCGTATCCATTTTTGATACGTTATTCCTAAAAACTGCATAGAAAAAAAAAAAAGAAATTAAAATTAGACTATCTGTCTGTAGTAAGGGAAAAGCGCATGAGCCAAATAAAAATGACAGTCATATTATCAGGATAAATTTGAAGAGTTACAAAAGGTTTTTCCGCCTCAATACCCCGGCATACTACTTCCCGAAGTAGCACGCGAAAGGTAAAGATTGGGCTCCCCTTAGCTGCTTATTAATCTGTGTATTGATATCACTTTTTTCAAGCTTACTTCACTCCACAGATCCAGGCTAGTGGACCTTTTTTTCTTCCCTCTTCGCCTTTTCGGTTATACGGTTCTTTACCGGGGCATTTAAAGCGGCCCTGTAATTCGAACCCATAAACGTCGGATATATAACTATCAGGAGCAATAGGTACCCTACGCGAAAGCGCTAGACCACCACGCTCTCACATATGGATCTTGTATCCCGTATAGCCACATGTCCGGGAAACCCCGTATAGCCTAGAAGGCGAGGAAAGAGGGAGACAATAATAAATAAAAAAAACAGCATCTTGTGATACGCTCTCAACTTTCGGCAGATCATTAGTTAATAAATAACTATTAAGTTTCTTCGAAGAAGGTGTTGAGATCTCCTATCGACCTATTGGATTAATCTCGTGGATGTCGTATCACTATTCAACGAAAACTCTCTTGGCTATCTATCCCCTCTATTAATGGGCGAAAAACATTCCAAGGGTGTCCGAGGATTTTTGCACTGTAGACAAGTAGTATGTTTTAGAAAAGTATGTTTTAAATAAGTTTAACATTTTTTTACATTATTCCTGCTTTTGCTTTGCTGCTCCTGCTTTTGCTCTCTGTGGATCTCAAGATTATTAAACATCGATGAATAGACATTTTTGGACAAAATACGACCATCGGTATGGTTCATTTTCATATTAATTTGAATTAATATTAAAATGAAAAAAATCAAAAGATGCTTCAAGTAAATCCAGAAGATTAGCCCCATGAATTATAATAATGAGGAAGGTCAGTTGTTATTCAAATAGAAAAAAAAACAGTTAAGTGAATTTAGCTCATTTTTTAACGACATCGAAGATTAGTCACTATTGTTCACAGCAAGGACGATGTAAGTCTTGCCTAACATATTTATAAAAGAAACTTTCCCTTTTTTTAAATCCAAACAACTTAAGACTATTTGAAGAATTTTCTCATAAAGGCCTATGCACATCCTTCATTCCAGTAAATACTCATGCTTGGGTATTCAAAATATAAAAGAGTACTATTTCAAGGAAACTCAAACAATTCCTCATTAAGACAATTGTCTGAGCCTACCAGAAAGCTAAAAGAGAAGACTAGAAAGGTGTTGAATGACATACCTCTGTCGGTAAGCCCTAACCACATTCATGCACCCAGCGGTTGAATATTTCAATGAATTCAAATAAATACTTGAGTTTCGATGATAACACCTTTCAACTTAAAAGATTTTTATAAAAATGTAAAAGATTTTTAAACTTATACGATTTTTTTTTACTGCCTTCCTTAATAGTAATTCAATACTTTACTATAAACTAATTTATTTATTTTTAATTAATATTCAATTTCTTAGTAATGAGAATATTGCATTAAAATTAGTATAATAATTAATTACATACTTTAATTAATTACATTTTGTAACAGTTTTGAAATAAAATAAGGGTGTTTCCTTTATAAAGAGAAATGCTAATCATAAAAACGATAGGTACAATTCGTTACAAGGCGCCAAACGGCGACGGTTCGTATCCGCCCTGTGAGGGTTGACATTTATTTCGTGGAGGCCCCACGGAATAATTCTCGACCTTCCCACCATAGTTAGAATAGATTGGTTACACCTATAGAAGAGCAACCCCCATAAGCAACAAATGGCCAGGTAGAGGTACCGATAAAAAAAAGAGAGGTACAATTCGTTATTAAATATGAGTACGTTAAAAAAAAATGCAGTTAGTATTATCGTCCATTAGATCTTTTTCACCTAAATTTATGAATTAAAATTAAACATAAAACCTACCCCCCCCCCACATCCACTTCCAAGAAAAAATAATGTTTCCCTCTTCTTAAGAATAGTTCTATTTAAAGGCATGGGCGGATCCAGCCAATCGTAAAGGGGGGGGGGCTGCAGCCCCACAGCCCTTCATTTTGATCTGCTAATCAGCTTTTTTACCTTTATGTCCCTTTCCCACAACTAGCATTCTACTTCTTCTGCACATTATTTGTTCTTTAACTTGCTTCCTTACATTAAGGAAAGTCAAATTCTATCTTTAAATGACGAAAAATTTTCCAAAGGGAGGGGCTGCAGCCCCCACAGTCCCCCCCCCCCCTCCTGGATCCGCCAATGTTTAAAGGGGATGTAATTCATAAGAAAACAGGGAATGTATTACACTAATTAAGCTGGGCTCTATTCCGCAATTTACCTTTTTTTACATGACCCTAAAGATTCTCCAAAAAAGTTGATTAATCAGAAAAAATGCACCTCCCTTAAATATTTGGGACCTCACTTGAAAAAAATTAAATTTTTTTTTAAATTTCTGATTGAAAAAAATTGACTAAAAAATGGTTCTTTTCAGTTAAACTAGTTAAGTCCTCACCCTGTTTTAAACCACCTCCAACTGAATCATCCAGCGCACATTTTTTGGATTGGTTCCCTTTTGTTAATGTCGTCTAATTTAACTTATTTATGTTTTATTTATTTCATTTGTAAACTCCATTGGAGGTTATCCCTCAATAGGTTACAGTGGTACACGTTTACTAAATTTAGGATGTGTGAAGAATATAAGAAATTTCTAGGATAACTCAGGTGATATATATTAAGTACCATGTTTTTCCTTAATTAGTTATGACCCCTACCCCAGGAGGATCTCCAAACATCAGGAAAAATCAACGGTAAATTAAAACATTAAAACACAGTAATTCAATATCTTACTACTGAGTTGCTCCCCCCTTCAATCTAGTAAAAAATAATTGAATATTTACAAACAACAATTATAAAGTAATGTAAGAAGTTTTGACTCAAAGGCTAAGGCACTCAGAACTCCTTGGTCGAAGCTTAGGCTATAAGGTTCCATGCTTAGGACCCTGCTGTGGTTCACCCAGCCTATACAATGCGGAAACCCGGTCCTTCGTGGCGGGTCGTAATCGTTTGGGAGATACATTAAGATCACTCGGTGGCATGCCTTAATGACGTATAGTATTTACTTTCATTAACAAAAAAATTTTAGTTCGTTGTTCAAAAATTGTTGAGTTTTGACACGCTACTACTTTGAACCTTTGAAAAAAAAAAATCATAGATTAATGCGTGATATTGATAAACTTCATGTTTATGTAAAAGTCCTTGGTAGTTAGTTTAAATGCTTGTCTTTGTCTATACGTTTTATTTTATTTATTTTTTTGCGTGAATGCACTAGGATACATATCAATTTTCCTAAGAAAACCTGATGGGAAAACAATTACTTTCCCTTTTAACAATTTTAATGCATTGCCGGAAGTCACATATTCTAAGCAAGGCCATCAGTAGGATTGTAATAAGATTTTCAACTTGAATCAAAGTTTAAAAAGATATCTGGTTCATCCATTTCCCTTAAAAACTAAATTCAATCTACATCCCACTCTCTATTTAGCATTCACCTTCAGTTCAATAGTTTACACTAGAAAGCCTTTAAGAGTTCATTGAATAAATTTGTGAATGTTATTATGAAAATAACAATTTTAACAACGTCTATATCAATTATTTAAAAAGTACAGTTTAGAAAAATTTAGATTTTAATTAAATTAGATTAGATTTAAATAAATTTAAAAAGTTTAGAACATGATTTTTGTTAAATTGATTTTTTTATTAATATATATAATAACTATTAATATTCAGTTAATTTTATTAAAAATATATTTTTAAATTACTAATAACTTTATGAATAGTACCTTTATATTTCAGTAAGGTGTTAATATAATTGATTAATTCATATAAATACACACATATGTATTTTATTTATTTTAAAAAATGCAAGCGTGACCAATCATTGTAGAATTTCAGCACTAACTTACGACATGTTGAAGCTATGAATATAATTAACTAACAACAACTAACTAGCTATAATGAAGATAACTAGTTAGTTTACTTAAAAGAAATATACTTATTTGTTTTGATTTCTATTCATTAAAAAAAAAATTGAAATGTTTGGTTTTTAAACAAAAAAAATAAAAACCCCGTATTATCGTCTATTTCTATCATCTTTTTAACTTAAATTTATGAATTAAAATTAAACATAAAAACCAATCCACATCGCGCCAGTGGTGCCCCCCCCCCCAAGGAAGATGGTGCAAACTTACCCCCCCCCCTCCACATCGAAGAAAAGAAAAAAAAAAAGAAGAGTGAAAATAAAAATTCAATCAATTTGTATCTGGTATACCACAAAAAAATATATATATGCATAAATTTTGAATATAGAATAGAAAAGACTGAATAGAATAAAAATAGATTGGAAGGACAAAACTTCCAACTGTATTTATATTTGATGTAATTTCGGTTCACAAATATTTTTTATTTAACTTAACGTATATATTTAAAATAATTGAAGGGATCGGGGCAAAATAGTGCCAAGCAACATTTTTAACAAAAATAAACTGTAGCTGCAGTCTGCTGTATATTACGTAGGACTATATGTCTATGATAGAAATGCCTAAATATGACTATATAGATTCTCTATAGTCATATTTAGGTGGCATTTCAATCACAGACATATAGACCTACGTAATATACAGCAGACTCGGCTACAGTTTATTTTTGTTAAAAATGTTGCTTGGCACTATTTTGCCCTGACCCCTTCAATTCAAAGATAGGAAAAAATATTTTTTTAACCTATTTTATGTCCAAATCTTTTTGATCAGAATTATAATATTTTGACAGACGAAATCGAACGAGTGACCAAGTTGATTCCGAATTTAACTTACTGATCGTTTTAGGGACATTATTTTCTGAAAACAATTCTACTGATTTAAACAATATATTTAGTAACTATAATTTAAGTTAACACAAGTAGTTTAGGGAGAAATAGTAGGAATTTCTGCGTTCTAAATTATAGTAATTAGTTCTATATTGCTTTATTCAAACTAAATGAATTGAACTACAGGCGTATTTGAGGAACATAAATTTTGTGTTTTGATCATGTGCAGCCGTTATTATTCAAAATGATAATTTGCTGGCATGAAAGAAAGACCGCCACATCACAAATTTGTCTATCAACGGCTAACATGAATTTTTTTTTTCCTTTATTCTTTTTGCCAGCAGAAGTGTCATAGGAAATATTATTATCTAAATTACATGGAATAACACGTGACATCCACAGTGTTAAGAACATTAAACTATTTTTCTTTTAAGCTGAAGGTAGGAATTCAATTTATAAAATGAAGATAGGTATCTGAGGTCGTATTAAATCTTTTTGAGCTTAACTAACTAAAGTCCGAATTATAAATTTTATAAGAATAAAAAAACACATAGAAACTTTTAATCATCACCTGAGAGCCAGACCGACATAAGTCTTTTTTTTGTTTTTTCTTTTATATTTGCCCACAGTCAACCTTTCGTTGAACAAAACTTCGTACAGTATCTCCCTCAAGTACCCTAAGCACTGCTGGACTTAAAACAGTATGATTTAAGAAAATTCGCAAACCTTTACAGAGTGATTATTTTAATAGTTTCGAAGAATTTAATGTACATCGACCATTACCTTGAAATTATTAAAAAATGAACTTAAGAAGCCTGGTTTCTTAGGTGCCGATATAATGTTTGAAATATGAATCTATCAAACTTTAAACATAATGTTTAATAATGAGGACATGGGATTTCAACAATAATATTTTCTAATAATTTAAAAATATCTCGAGTAACTGAGGTAAACAGATTGGTTCACTTGTTGTTTTTTTACGGCATTTAATAAAAATAATAACGGAAAGATTGTGCTGGTATAAAAATAAAAATATAAAAATTGGGAAATAAGGTTAGTTATATTACGTACCGACGACGACAGCAGCTAAAAGCACGAGCCGGTACATGACATGCCCGCCCGCTGAGCCGTACTGCCGGGCCTCGCCTCCACTTCCACTCTCACCCACTCTCCATTTCTATTTACACTCCAGTGGGGGGCGCGGCGCTACGGTCTTTCATCTTTATCTTCAGCTATTGTGGATGCTATGAGTCGCCTCTATTAATTTGTACAATAAAATGTCGCCCATAAAAAGAACTCTGTGGTCATTTGCTTTTCTTTTAATTTAAATTACTTTTTTTTAGTGTTTTGTTTTCCTTGAAAAAAAAAAAAAAAAAAAAAAAAAACTCACTTCTTATTAGTCCACCCAAACACCACAAAAAAGTCATGGATCTCCCTAAAGTAAAATGCTCATTATCCGGAGGTAAACTAGTCCCCCGTTCGGGTCTGCTTTAGGGGATTCATGCCGCAAGTTGAAAAATATAGATCTAAGCATAGAGACGTGGTAAGAAGTTTAAATGCAGCGGGTGGGTTAAAATCGGTTGCGAATGAGGTAATAGGATATAGTTTAGATATCGTGGCGCTGCAAGAGGTCCGCTGGCCAGGGGAGGGCTCGTTAAGGGAAGGGAAGTACACTTTGTGGTACGGTGGGAGCGGAAACTATTGTTTAGGCACCGGATTTCTGATTAGAAATAGGTTACTTTCCGCGTTGAAGGACATTCGATTTTACGGAGATACGAGCTCGTAGGTTATCGGTAGCTATATGTCAGGGTCGGTGGTTTAAAATCGCGTTGATCAATATACACGCACCTACTGAAGATAGTGACGATGAAGTTAAATGCGAATTTTATGAAAAGCTAGAATCGACTTATGACAAACTACCGCGAAGCTACATAAAAATTATTGTGGGCGACGCAAATGCAAAGGTAGGGAGGGAACAAGTATATTATCCTACGATCGGTAGAGAAAGTTTACATGAATATAGTAATGATAACGGAATACGACTAATAAATTTTGCCACCTCGAAAAACCTAATAATCAAAAGTACTACGTTTAAACATAAAAATATACATAAATATACTTGGACGTCACCGGATTCGCAAACCCGTAATAAAATTGATCACGTTTTGGTTCAATGTAGGTGGCATAATAGCGTAATTAATATTCGATCATAACGTGGGGCCGAATGCGGGTCGGATCTTGAACTAGTAATCGCGAAAATTCGCCAGAGACTTATAACACATAGGAAAAATGAGGCTGGTTTTAATTATGATAATTATAATGTGGAGAAGTTAAAAATTCCGACGGTTAGAAAACAATTCGAACTGGAAGTCAAAAATAGGTTTGAGGCGTTGGAATCGTCTGACGAGGATAACGAAGACATTGATAAGTTGTGGGAAGGTATCAGAGATAGTATTAAAGAGGTCGGTAACTCGTGTCTTGGAAAAAGGGAAAATAAAAATAAACCTTGGTTCGATGATGAATGTATTAACATGTGCGACAAAAGAAAAGCTGCTAAATTAGAAGCGTTAGATATTCCTAACGAAATCAATCTTGCTAACTTTCGAGCTTTAAGAAAAGAAACTACTAACCTGCTCAAATTTAAAAAGCGAGAATATCTCAAAAATAAAATAATAGCGATCGAAAGAAACAAAATCGAGAATAACGTTAAAGCCTGTACGAAGGCATAAACAGAATTCGTAAACGGTCGGGCCCGGTTACAATTGGAATTAGGGATGAAAACAACCATATTCTGGCCGATCCGGTAGACATCTTAAGACGGTTCAAGGATTATTTCGATAGTATTTTAAATACGGAAAATAATAGTCTATCTTCCTCTTCGGAATACCAGAGTGCCCAACCGTCAATAGTAGAACCGAGTAAAGAGGAGGTTGAAATAGCCATTGGAAAATTAAAATCTCATAAAGCAGCGGGAACAGACAATATCCCTAGCGAACTAGTCAAGGCATGCGGAGAAGCTGGGATTTCAAAAATATTTCTTTTGGTTAAAAAAATCTGGGAACAAGAAAAGATACCCGAAGAGTGGTAAGAATCTATTCTCATTCCGATTCACAAAAAGGGATCAAAAACGGATTGCAATAACTATCGCGGAATCTCACTCCTTCCGGTTTGCTATAAAATATTTACTTTAATCCTAACTAGTCGAATCACTGAATACGCCGAGAAAATTATCGGAGAATATCAATGTGGTTTCAGGCAAAACCGATCAACCGTAGACCAAATATTCTCTCTCCGCCAAATATTAGAGGAAAAAATAGAATATAACGGAATCGTACATCAGCTTTTTATCGATTTCAAAAAGGCATATGACTCTATTAACCGCCAAAAGTTGTATAACATTCTGGTCGAGCAGGGAATGCCAAAAAAATTAGTAAACTTAGTAAAGATGTGTATGACTGAAACGTTCAATTAAGTTAGAATCGGTGATTATTTTTCTGAGAAGTTCGAGGTCCGCTCTGGTTTGAAACAAGGAGATTCTCTCTCACCTGTTTTATTTAATTTAGCGCTGGAATATGCCATTAAGGAGGTGACACGTACCGGAAAGGGTTTGAATTTGGGAGGGAATATACCCGTGCTCGGATATGCCGATGAATTGGTATTGCTTGGGGAGGACGTGGAAACCATAAAAATGAACACAAAAACGTTGATGAAAGCCGGAAAAGAACTTGGACTAGAAATAAATACGGATAAGACAAAATATATGGTTAGTCGTAGAAGTGGTGAGGATTTCGCTGATATCAATGTAGGGGGGGATACGTTTAAACACGTAGAGAAATTTAGATATTTAGGGGCGATGGTAACTAGAAAAAACGAAATCGATGAGGAAATTAAGGCTAGATTAAAAGCCGGTAATGCTTGCTACTTTTCAGTCGCGAAATTGCTAAGCTCACGCCTTCTGTCCCGAAACTTAAAATTTAGGATTTACAAAACTATTATTCTTCTAATGGTCCTTTACGGATGCGAAACTTGGCCGCTGACATTAAGGGATGAGCAACGGCTTAGAGTTTTTGAAAATAAAGTATTGCGCAGAATATTCGGACCGAAGAGGGATGAACTAACCGGAGAATTTAGACGCTTACATAACGCCGAACTGAGCGAGCTTTACCCAGTAAATATAATTGACGTGATTGCAGCAAGACGAATAAAATGGGCGTGTAAAATTGCGAAACTTGGCTGTGAACGAATCCCGAAAAGATTAATAAGCGCGGTGCCAAATGGAAAACGTCCGAGGGGCAGGCCGAGACGGAGGTGGAAGGATTGTGTTAGGGCGGATCTATCGAAGTTGGGTCTGGAAGACGGTCGATGGATCGAGGTGTGGAGGGAGCGAGTGGTGGTGTCGGCATCGAACCTTCGGGTTCGTTAAGCCTTTATTATTATTATTATTATTATTATAGTTTTGTTTTCCTTGTCGCGCCCAACATGATATAGGTGGGTGGTTTCCTCAACCATGGCTATTCTACATCGCAACAGCAAACATTTAATAAACAAATTAATTTTGATTATTTTGTTTTCCTTCGTGGAGTCAGGTGCCTTGAATTCTGTACTGTAAACAGGACCATTATCTCGGGCCGGGATAGCCGAGCGTGTTTGAGCGCGACCCGCTTTAGCATGCCGAGCCGAACGGGGGCGGTTCGAATCCGCCCTGTGAGAGTTGACTTTTATTTTGTGGAGGTCCCACGGAATAAATCTCGACCTACCCACCATGTTTAGTAGAATAGGTTGGTTACACCTCTAGAATAACCCCCTAGTATGCTACACATGGCCAGGTAGGGGTACCGAACAAAACGACCACTATCTCAAATTCTCAATCTCAAAACATGGCGGATTGAATAGAATATAATAGGATCTTTATTTGTCAGAATGTTTATAGAAATAAAAGAAAATTAAATTTGGAATGATTTAGATGAAGCTTCATCGAATGTGAAGCTTCAACAACGATTTACTAAGCTTTTAAAAAGCATTAAAAATTCTTCAACAGAGTCTGTTCTCTGTAGTAAATTATGTATTTGAAGATGATGAGATAAAAAAAAAATGTATGACTTACGCCCTTTTGCCTAAACCTGAATGGCACATATATAATAATATATCGTTAGTATTGATTTTATAATGTGGTAAAAGCTTTTTGATAAGAAAAATATATGTAGCAAAAAAATAATTAGGTCTACTTTCAAATTATTAAGTGGACTTTAATTTTAATTTTAACAGTATTGCAAACCATCTAACAATCTCTTTCATCAAATTTCATGGTTTTACCGATAGCAGGTAAATCGAAAACCGTTTTAGAGAGAATACGAGATCATTCTTGCAGATTCAAAGTGTTTATCGATCGGAAAAACCATATATCATTATGTAAACTTCAATTAATACAATTTACATACAATTTAATAACCATTTTCTTAACTATATAAATAAAAAAATATTAATTGTTTCAACCTGAGTTGAATAAAATTTCTAAGAAATGCTCTATAGCTCAAAAATTAATTTGCAGTTTGTTATCGGCGGTTATTATGAACCCCTTCTATCGATTACTTTTGACGATATATCGTCGAAAAACTCGACGTTCAGTCTAACACTCGATTGTTCAGAAGCGTACCTATAGTTGATTTGATTCCTTTATGATGGATCTTACGTTTTTAAAATAAATAAAAAAATTGGTGCGGTGCGCGCATCAGACAACTTTCTCTTACCACCTTCTTTTAAAAAAATGAAAATTGACAATTTTTTTATATTTGGCATACTTATGCTATACCGGAAAGGAAACACTAAACTTACTTTGGCAACGAAAATTGTTTTTGTTTTTTATTTGGTCCCATTTACTCTAGAACTTCTTACTTTCCGGGGATTTCTTTGAATTCACACACACACACACACACATATATATATATATATATATATATATATATATATATATATATATATATATATATTTGTAGGCTATAGAAATA